>JABYPW010001282.1:0-16444 GCA_016880775.1 Phymatotrichopsis omnivora
ATAGATTGGGCTGTTCGGAAGCGAGTTTGCATGACGATGATTTAATGGGATGATGTGGTACAAGAAATTAATGATCTCAAATTTAACGATCTCGTTTCAATTTCAAGAACGCAACTAGGGTGGCACTCCCCGGGCTATTTGGAAACCTCTAGCACATACTCTACAATGCCTCTGTTAACGTCTAATACTCCACATTGTACTGTAGAACATACTCTACAATGCCTCTGTTTACGTCCAATACCCCACATTGTACTAGTACTGTAGAACATACTCTACAATGCCTCTGTTTAAGTCCAATACTCCACATTGTACTGGCTGGGTACATGTGCGTGGGGATGTGTTTGTATGGGCAGAATTAGGTTAATAACCATAGGCCAGGCCCTCAGGGCAGAACACTTTTTTTTCTTTTTTTTATCTCTAATGAAAACTCTCTTTCCAGATTGTTAGGAACAACTATCCGAAGATTTTTTTCCATTCGTGACCCTTGAAAGAGCAACGTGAAGTTGACCATGTGATAGAACAGTGTGCTTAATTCCAGCCCCACAAATCTTAACCTTTTACCCTTGTGAATTATTACCGGTCCTAGCAAAAGCCAAGCGAATGGCAAATCAGGTACGCCATAACTTAGAAGGAAGGCCGGAAGTGCTAGAAGAAGTAGAAATAATTTTAGAAACGAAGACGACCCGACCAGAACGCCCTCCACCCATAATTTCAATTTCAAGAGCACCGCTGCCATCCACAAGGTATGTAGTTTTTTGATATCATCACATAACCCGGAAAATGGGCCTAGATTCCGCAGCAAAATCACAGGACACCCCACTATCAGGTTGCGTACATGCAGAGGTAACTGGGCAAGTTATAGAGTTCATGTACTCGGTTGCGTATGTCTTCTCGCATACAGCCGGCGAGAATTTGTCTGCATTATAGTCTGCATTATAAAAGGTAACAGCTTCTCGTAGAAACGTTTGAAGCGTGGCAGAGTTAAGAAGATCATTACGGGCGGCAAGAATTTCTTGTATCTTGACGACGGCTGGTTCCGTAAATATCCAACAGGATATATAAAATTGATCAGCTCATCTATGATGTCGAATTCAAGCAATGTATAGTTATATGCTCTGGTTTCAAACAACGCTCACGCCCCTCACCTATCCGAAGAAGCTTAGTTATCTGCGAAATCACCAATCATCACTCGCTTGAAGTCAGTCACAAAGTCATGATCAATGGAGAGACAAAGGAAATGGCATAGATTTAGTAGATAAATGACAATCCTTTTTCATTTCTCATTGGAAAGGGTCATGCCGGGGGGAATTAAGGAGCATTGACCATTTCAAATTTCTAAACAGGCCATAAAAAATCAGATGCTTAAACGGACTGTTAATAGCTTTGTAATCCTTAGTAGGTTGAAATAAGTGTCCGATGATCCGTTTATAGTTTCTGGATAACAGAAAGAGTAGGAAGAGAGAATAGGAAGTGTGGTGTGTAGCATTCAATCTGGTTGGTAGATCGGATTGACGGAGGAACAGACGAACAAACAATCACAAAGAAAGGGTAAGGCGGAATAACAGACGGAAGACGAGATTTACGGCAGGAATAGGCAGTATGTTGCTTTTGAGCGCTTGAATTTTTGAAGAAAGTGAAGAGAAATTGTATTCAGTGAACCGCAGAACTAAAAGAGAGACACGGGAGTGGAGGTGCCCGCCTTATATCCTTTTCCAGAGAAACCCGGGATTGGCAGAAATATACGCAAACGGAAAAGGAAAAGAGAGAAAAATATAGAAGGCAAAAGACCAACGAGACGCAAGCCAAAAAGGAAATGCAGAAGACAAAAAGATCAAAGAAACGCAAGCAGAAAAAAAAAAAAAAAAATGAATGAATCGGAACCAATTGCCCATCGTGAACCTTCTCGTCTTCCATGCTACCTTCCGATCCTTGGATCTCAATGAAAGCAAATAAAAACAGAAACAGAAACCCCAAACAAAACACCGGAACAATTGCCCTACTCCAACATGAATGAAGAGTTGAGAGGTCTTTCAAAAATGGCAAAAAAGGAATTTATAAATTTCTCGATACACATGAGGCGTCTGTGCAAAGTCGCCCGCTGGAATACAAAGATGTTCTCCACCTCTCCGGGTCTGCATTGCGTAAGGAAAAATAGTAACGAGTAAACGTTCCCGAACATTCTAGAAAACTGTCCTTATTAAGGAACAAACGACCGAAATCCCCCGAGAATAACAAATCTTCAAACACAAGAAACATAAGAGAGCAAATCATCCGTGCGTCTAACCGCGTTGAAGCTATGCACTTACGAAACCCATAAATTTGAATACGAAAAGATGATAACCCCGAATACGAAGACATGACGACGTAATACCAAAAAACAACGGGGATAACACGTAGCAACAAAACGAACGTAAGAAAAAGAAGCGATTGAGAAAGCGTTGGGGGGAGACATTGGCGGCTCAAATTGAATACAGTTGAAACATTGAATAGGCAAGCTGCTGGGAAGATCTCTTGATCAACATGAAATATAATTCTATCTTTGAACTGCTTCTACTTTCCACTTTCATTTCCGCCATCAGCCACCAAATCCGCCAAAGTCAACTGACGATGCAATGTCGAACGGCATCCACTTTTTGCTTCATGAGGCTTTGGGTAACCTCGAAATGACTGTTCAGAGATGCCAGATCAAGTGCAGTCCGTCCATCTCGCGACGTCGACCCGGGGTCCACTCCAAGATCGACAAGCTTTTGAAAAACCTCGAGATTACCATTTTCAGCTGCTGCGTTAATTGCAGTCCACCAATCTTGCGACGTTGATCTGGGATCAATTCTGAGATCGATAAGCTTGAGAGCTGCCAAATGAAGTGCAGTCCACCCTCCTTGCGACGTCGATTTGGGATCCGTTCCGAGATCCACAAGCTTTTGTATAACCTCGACATGACCGTTGAGAGCTGGCAGATGAAATACAGTCCACCCACTTTGGGACGTCGATCTACAATCCGCTCCGAGATCTGTAAGCTTTTGGACAACACCGAGATGACCGCCCTGAGATGCTAAATGAAGTGCAGTCTATCCATCTTGCGACGTCAATTTAGGATCCACTCTAAGATGACTGTTGAGAGCTGCCAAATGAAGTGCAGTACCGTCATCTTGCAATGTCGATCTAGGATCCACGCCAAGGTGGACAAGCTTTTGGATAACGTCGAGATGGCCGTTGACAGTGGATAAATGAAATATAGTCTGCCCATCTACTGAGATTGATCTCACATCCGTTCCAAGATCGACAAGCTTTTGGACAACCTCGAGATGACCGCTTTCAGCTACTGCATGAAGTGCAGTCTACCTATCTTGAGACGTCGACTTGCAATCCATTCTGAAATATGCAAGCTTTTGGATAATCTTGAGATGACCATTTTGAGCTGCCAAATGAAGTGCAGTAACCCCATTTTGCAATGTCGATCTGGGATCCGCTCCGAGGTTAAGAAGCTTTTGGACAACTTCGGGATGACTGTTTTCAGCTGCCAAATGAAGTGCAGTACCTCTATCTTGCAACGTCAATCTAGGATCTGCTCCAAGGTCTATGAGCTTTTGGACAACTTCGAGATGGCTGTTTTGAGCTGCTAAACAGAGTGCAGTACCCAGCTTTTAGACAATGAGATGACCGTTGAGAGCTGCAGAGTGAAATGTAGTACCCCAGATAGCGATGTCGATCTACGGCCCACTCAGAGGTCGACAAGCTTTTGAACAACCTTAAGGTGTCCATCGAGAGCTGCCAAATGAAGTGCAGTATACATATCTTGCGACGTTGATGTGGGATCTACTTCGAGATCCACGAGCTTTTCGATAACCTTGAGGTGACCGTTTTGAGCTGCCAAATGAATTACTGTACCCCCATTTTGTAACATCGATCTGACATCAGCTCCAAAATTGGTAAGCTTTTTGATAACCTCAAGATGACAGTTAAGAGCTGCAAAATGAAGTGCAGTCCATCCACCTTGAGATTCCGACCTGTAATCCGCTCTGAAATCCTCAAGCTTTTGGATAACCTTGAGGTGACTGTTTTAAGCTGCCAAATAGAGTGCAGTCCACCCATCTTGTAATGTCGAACTGGAATCTCCTCTAAGTTCAATAAGCTTTTAGACAACCTCTGGATGACCGTTAAGAGCTGCAGAGTGAAGTGCAGTCTATCCATCTTGTAATGTCAATCTGGGATCCGCTCCTATATCGACAAGTTTTTGGATAATCTCGAGATGACCATTTTGAGCTACCAAATGAAGAGCAGTACCCCTGTCTTGCAATGTAAATCTGTCATCTGCTCCTAGAATGACAAGATTTTGGACAACCTCAAGATGACCGTTAAGAGCTACCAAGTGAAGTGCAGTCCATCCGTCTTGCCACATCGATCTGGGATCTGCTCATAGATCGACAAGCTTTTAGATAACCTTAAGATGACAATATTCAGCTACCATATGTAGTATAGTCCACCTATCCTGAGACGTCGATCTGGTATTCACTCTGAGATCCATGAGCTTTTGGATAAACATGAGATGACCATTTTGAAGTGCCAAATGAAGTACAGTCCATCCACCTTGCGACATCGATGTGGGATCTACTCCAAGTTTGACAAGTATTTAGACAAAGTTGAGATGACCAATTTGAGCTGCTAAATAAAGTACAGTACGCCCATCTCATAATGTCAATGTGGGATCCACTCCAAGTTCGACAAGTATTTGCACGACGTTGAGATGACCGTTTTGAGCTGCCATATGAAGTGCAGTACCCCTGTCTTGCAATGTCGATCTAAAATCTGCTCCAAGATTAACAAGCTTGTAGACAACCTCGAGATGACCGTTGAGAGCTGCCGAGTGAAGTGCAGTCCAACCACCTGGCGACATCGATATAGGATCTGCTCTGAGATAGACAAGCTTTTAGATAACCTCGAGGTGACTGGTTGCAGCTGCTGTATGAAGTGCAGTCTATCTACCTTGTGACGTGGAGCTACTATCTGCTCTGAGATCCAGAAGCTTTTGGATAACCTTGAGATGGCCATTAAAAGCTGCCAAATGAAGTGCAGTACCCCTATCTTGTAATGTCGATTTGGCATCTGCTCCAAGGTCTACAAGCTTTTGGACAACCTCGAGATGACTGTTTTTTAGCTGCGAAATGAAGTGCACTCTGCCCGTCTTGTAACGGTGACCTGGCATCCACTCCTAGGTCCACAAGTTTTTGGACAGTTTGAGATGACCATTTTGAGCTGCCAAATGTAGTGGAGTGCACTCATGTTGTGACTTCGTGCACACATCTACTCTGAGATCTGCAAGCTTCTAGACAATCTTAGTATGACCATTTTTCATGGCCTAATAAAGTAGAGTCTGTCCATCTGACAACTTCTAGTTAGCATCCGCTCTGAGATCGAAAAGCTTTCAGGCAACTTCGAGAAGACTGGTTTGAGCTGCGGAATGAAGTGCATTCCTCCCGTCTTTCAATGTTTCGGCAATATCTGCTCGGAGTTTAACCAATTCCTGCACCATTCTTAAGCATCCAGTTTTATGTGCAAGATGCGACTGAGTCGTCTCATCTGCTGTGGTAACAATCCTTTGTCGAAACGATTCAAAAATTACGTACAAGGCTGTCGAATAATCCTGCTCCAGGCAATACTAAATTGCATTTCTATAACAGGAATGTAAACCTTCGTCTCCTCCCAAGTCGCCCAGCAGCCTTTGTAGTTGTTTAGTCTTAGTTCCTACATTCGCCATAGTTGCTAGCAACCGGCCAATAAAGCCCGACACGCCTGGACCTTTGGCAGACAAATGAGTCAGGTTCTTTGCCGGAAAAGCATCTGGAACATGGAAATATTCCCGCGGTATCGAATTCAATAAAGTGATGGCACATAACTGCTGTGGTCAGTTTTTTTCTTCGCATTTTGAGATGACGTTCTCGAGCTCTGGCGAGATGACCAAGTTTATGGTTAACTATGCCAAGGCACGTGCAGTACCTTTGTCTGCAGTACCTATACTTGGGAGCTTCATGCAGGTAAGTGGCAAGCGCTTCCTTTACGTTCAGCTTTGTCCGTGTGCTGGGCTCCTTATTTTTTAGCCAAGAACTAATGAGGTTAGACTCGGTTCAATTTTTTACGCACAGTCGTCGCAGGTAATACTTGACCAATAAAATTTTATCCATTTTTAGAGTCTTACATTATAATCTTTATAGGCTCCCGAATTCCACATGAAAATGACCTTGATCTCTGCTACGTCGGAGAAAATAGGAATATAATAATGATGTCTACGCCAGCGAGCACTTAACCAAGCAAGGCATATCGGAATAGTCTCAATGGTGTCCGCAATTTCTTGGATAGTAATCACGGGGGTTATTGGAAAATATGGGAATTCCGAGCAGAAAGGGCAGGATATCCCGATGAGAAGTTTGGCAACAGAGTCAACCACCACCCCTGGCCCGCTCACCATCCACCTCCATTTGCAAGGATACCACATATTTTGCGTGAGATGGAGGATCATTTGAAAGAAAGAAACAATGTGGCCGTTTTATACTGTAAAGGTAAATTTTGTTTACAGTTTTCCCCACAATTTAATTACCTCCTTCCTTCTCTTTCTTACCTTTCGAAGAAATAACTAGCAATCCATAGCTGGCAAAGGAAGAAGCGGTACTGTGGCATGTTCCCATCTCACCGCCTCAAAAGGTCTCCCAAAATCTGTGGCTTCTGAACACGTCACCAAAGCTCGCATGCGCTCTAGTTTCAAGGCCCAGGGCGTGAGCATCCCCTCTCAAGTTCGGTGGTTAGGATATGTTGAGAAATGGCGCGAAAATGAGAAAAAATACAATAAAGAGGATATCCGGATTGAGCATATCAAGATTTGGGAATTGCACAATGATCTAAAAATTTCCGTGAATGGGTACGACGAGACTGAGGCGACCAAACCAACTAAGATAAAATCCTACCGGAAATTTGCGGCTAAAAATTCAAAGGAATCTGCAAAGGACCCTGAAGGGCCACCGACAATAGGTTGGTAACAATTTTTCGACGAAAGGACTCGATCGTTAAAGGAAATGACATTAACGCCAATTTCGAGATAACCAAGTGGGGCATTACCATCAGCACCCCCATGCGTGGTTCAATGCATTTTTCGAGAAAGAAAGTACCTTTGAGATTGAATGGTTGAAAATGGATGGAATTAAAGGTACTACAGCAAAGCTGAAAAGAGGATTTAAAAAGTTGGAGGTAAAATGGACAACTATCAAACTACCTATCGACGAAACCAACACACATAACGCGTCCACGACCCCCAATACTCGGAGAGATGCTTGCGGTGCCTCAACAGGTTCTAATGCAGAAATTTCCGAAAAACCTCCAAATGTGACTGCTTCATTCAATAAGGTTCCATCCTCAAGTGAGGTCCTTGCGGCCCCGGCCCTATCCGACGGTAACACCCGGCCCGCTAATACGAATCAATATCCAAATTGAGTGCTAATTCCTCCTGACGAAAAAGAAGGCACGGTGCCAAAGAAGGGAGACTCGAACATAGGAGGAGCTTGGAATCGAAAGTGGTGGCCGACTAGGGGAATATTTTCTTTTACTAGTAATGCTGAGTCCGCCGGTGGTGCTGAGGGGAATCGAGACTGGTGTTGTTTTACCAGTAATACTGAGGAGGATCGAGAGTGGTGATCGGTTATATAAGGGATTAGTTACCGCTGGCAATACAAAAAAATCAACATGCACCAGATTTGCGGCTTAAAATAATGGGGTCCCAACCTAAAGCGTAGTCCTTGCAATTGGGGTCCGATTAGAGCGCTCCGTTGGAAACATCGATAGTTAGCAATCCATGGGGCGCTAATTCCTTCGGCGGTGAATGAAGAACGTAAGAGTACTAGTACTACAAAGTGCCAAAGGAAACAGGTTCGAAGGAAACTTGGAAGTGACGATAGCCTTGAAATACGTGTAATTGACGGAATGCGTGAAGGGGGATGGTATCAGCATGCGTGAGGATTTTGTTCGTATCCACTTTTCGTGATTTCAGCTTCTTGTTTTCGTTTCTTTAAGCAATTAAGGGAATCGGGATATGCACCTTTGGCTGCGGGGTTAATTCGTTTCTCGATGTATTTGTTTTCTCTCGGTGTCCATGATCGCATTCTAGGTTTCGCGGGAGGTGTGCTGTCCGATTACAACTGGGATCAGTTGTGACTCTGTGTTGTAATTTAAAAATGCCTTCACCTTTTTATCGTGTTTGAGCCATTCGTTCCATTTTTCCGCTTCGTCTTTCTCAGAGGGTTCGTTGTCGGATCCCAGTACTATCCTGGTACTCGAGATAGTCGAGGAAGAGAAGTGCATGATGGCACCAAGTAGGAAAGTTAGAGATGCCTTTTAACTTTTCAATGCTTTGGATGCCTTCGAACTTTTGTGGCGGAAGCCATATTCGCGGTTTCGGAGGTAGGCGAAGTGGGAGTACGTTTTACGGTTTAGACGTTGACGGTTCCGACATCAAGCCGGGCTCATAACCTGTTGAGCCGTGACGCGAAAGGTATAGAAAGAAGATGAATAGCTTATATTTTAGGACAACAAACCGGAAGAGAGCTAGAGAAGGAAGGAAAAGAAAGAGCCTGTATGGGCGAGAACACGCGGTGTAAATACCAGAGGGCGAAAAACTGAGTGACAGTACATGATGCGTAAAATCTAAAAATAGAAACGGAAACAACGGAAACAAATAAACCGAAAAGAAATAAATATACCGAGAAAGAAATTGACCCGCCAATATAGGTGCATATCCCGAATCCCCATAATAACCCAGGAAACAGAACAAAAAGCTAACAAGACGGAAAATAGGAAAAACACAATGAAAATCCGAACAAAACGCTTGTGCAGGTTTATTTCAACAGCCATCGTTCGCTTGTACGCTTGTTTCTTCGCATCTTTGTGGTTTCGCATCTTTTTATTCAGAGTCGTTGTATGGAGAGGAGGTTGGATGTAAGAGGAGTTCCTTAGTTGGAGAATCAAGCAAGCAACTATCTTCTTCTCATTTTGCCTCTCACATAAATTAAAGCAGTTTATAGTTATATTCTCTGGTTTCAAGCGATTTTCACGCTCCTCACCTATCCGGAGAAGCCTATCTACGAAATCACCAATCATCACTCGCACGAACTCAGTCACAATGTCATGGAGAGGCCAGGGAGACATAGTATTAGTAAAATGAAATACTTTTTCATTCCTCATTGAAAGGGTCATGCCGGAGAAATTGAAGAGCATTGACCATTTCAAATTTCTAAGCAGGCCATAAAAATCTGATGCAAAAACAAAAAAAAAAAAAAAAAAAAAAAAAAAAAAAAACGGACTATTAATAGCTTTGTGACCCTCAGTGGGCTGAAATAAGGATCCGATGATCCGTTTCTAGTTCCTGCAGAGCAGAAACAACAGGAAGACAGAATAGGAAGTGCAATGTGTATCATTGAATCAGCAAAACATCTGATTGGTAGAACAGATTGACAGAGGAACAGACGAACAAACAACCACAAAGACACGATAAGGCGGAATAACAGACGAAAGACGAGATTTACAGCAGGGACAGGCAGTATATTGCTCTCGAACGTGTGAACGAAGAGTTGAGAGGTCTTTTAAAAATGGCAAAAAAAGGAATTTATAAATTTCTCGACACACATCAAACGTCTGTACAAAGTCGCCTCCGGGAATACAAAGATGTTTTCCACCTCTGCGAGTCTGCATTGCATAAGGAGGAAAAACTGTAACGAGTAAACGTTCACTAACATTCCAGAAAAAAACTGTCCCTGTCAAGAAACAAAACGACCAAAATCCCCCGAGAATAATAAGTCTTCAGTCGTAAGAAATGTAGGGGGGGAAATCATCTATGCGCCTAACCGCGTCGCATCCTTACACTTATGAAACCGGCAAACCCAAGCACAAAAAGATGATGACTCTGAATACGAAGAGATGACGAAATACCAGGGATAACACGTAGCAACAAAATGAACGTACGAAGAATAATCGAGTGAGAAACTATGAAGGAGACACTGACGGCTCAAATTGAATATAGTTGAAATATTGAATGGACAAGCCGCTGGGAAGATCTCTTAATCAACAAAAATATAATTCTGTCTCTGAGTCGCTTCCACTTTCCACACGCCACGCACGAACTGCTCGCAAAACAAAGGCTTCAAGTCGGACTCCTTGCACGGGCGAGTCGAATGTGACACTAGCCATGAAATAGCTTCAAATCTGGCTCTTGGTCGAGGAAGCGCTTCCAATGCTTCCGCATACGGCGTCAGCACGTAGCCTGGCTCCCTGCGGTCGAAGATGGCGCAGGACCGCGGCTCTGTACTCTCGTTCTCCGTTTCCAGTAACCCAAGCCAAAGGCGGCCTTCGTTCATAATTATATCCACCAACCACCCCCAGATGCGGTGTGCAGATTTCGGGAAGAATTTGCGGCAATGCATATCCTCAAACCAAGCCGGAAGAACTTGAAAATTCAAGCTCAAACTTGAAGGATCAAGAACCTCTTTTATCAATGCTGGCAATACAATCTCGTCCTTTGGCTTCTTGGTTTCCGGCGATTTTCGTATATCAATATGTAAAAGTCTGATCGAAAACCAAAGTGTTTGCGCCACGTCATATCTTTTAGATGCTACTAAATGGCGAAGAAGTGCCCAAAGAATTTCCCGGGCAAGCCGACTCTGAACCTTATACATTGGACTAGTACTCTGCACATTTCTGCTGCTTGAAATAGCGCGCCACCGCTCTCCGAACGCTTCCTGAAGAGCCTGTAGCTCAAGTTGCTGGCTGATGCACCACAACCAACCTTCCACTGAAAGTCCAGCCTCGGAGATTTGTAAGGATGGACAGCGGACAGGAGGAAAAGGCGGTTCGCCGTACCACGAAAGGTTGCTTAGCCGGTTCAACATCGGTAGACCCCACGGAAAGCCAAGCTCTTTTTCCAGGGCATCAATATCTACTTCGGAAATATCGTTGCTGTTGTGAAGCAAGGTCATGTCTCCGTTGAAAAGAGCCAGGGCCAAAACGCAAATGCTATAGCTAAATTCACCAGATTGAACTTTTGTGGTGTCAATTCGAACAGGGTAGTCGCAGAGGTTGCCTAGAATAGCCAGTCTGTCCGGAATTCGTGAGTTATGGCGGTCGGATATATAGTAAATTGCCTCTGCAGCATTACAGGGATATCGATACGTGGGGTCTGGGTCGTAAATACCATCGGACCACGGGTTTGTGGGACATGCATGAATGAGTCGTTCTACTATGCGCCGGATCTTTTTTCTCGTTTCCTGGTCGACTCCCTCCAAATCTTCGGTATAGGCATCAACCCAACCAGCAACGGTTCGAAGTTCCTCCAGACCTAATTCAACCTCCCCAGGAATGACCCCAAGTACTGGATCGCTGTCCAAGGATGGGTCACACCGGATAAGTAGTGTCATGAGTCCTGCAGATGTTGATTCTTGTAAAATCCACGCACGAGAGAACCAGGGATCATCTGCAATTAGCCCCAGGACTTCCAAGATACTCTCTAGTTCATCGAGGTCAAACGGTTCTCCGTTCACTCCTAGTAATAGGGAGTCGAGTTGGGCTTGAGACGATATAAAGGCGTCTAAGATTCCAAGTGGGTACTTGGAACGTTGGTATACAAGGTCCATTGACTGAATGCCATTTTCTTTATCTTCTCGATTATGTTGATCAATGCAATCTTGATCAATCCAGATGAAGGGAACTTGATAATAATCAGCAAAACTGGCTGCACGGGTGAGGACCTCGGGACGCGCTCGGCTGGGGCGTGTTTGTTCACCGTCTCGGACCAAGAATTGTCGTACCTCTGCCCCGGATTCCGCAGAGGAACTTGGGCGCCAGCAATAGGAAACTGCAATGTAGTGGATGCAATCAGTAACTTGGGCCAATTCAAGGCACTGAACTTCGCCAGTGTTTGTCGGCCAAAAACGAGAATACGTCGCGCAAACGCAGTCCGCCACACCACTTTCGGTACTGCCATGTGTAGATGTATCTGTTGCGCCGTGCTCAGGGGAGCTAGCAGGGGTGGATTCTGCAAGAGATTCTGTGACCGAGCTTGCAGAAGATGGAGAACGCGGCGCAATATTTGAGCTCGAGTGAGCTAGGTTGGAGTCTCCAGGTGAGAGGAAACGCATTCTAGACACCCACGCCCGACTTTTCTGTCGATCCAGCTTGTATTTGTGAAGTTCAAGAATTAGATCTTTCAAAGTCCTGCCCTTACTCAGGGCAATGTCACAGTAGAGGATATGCGTGTCGGACATCATCTCTACGTGATAGCATTAGCAATAGTGGCAGAGGCTTGTATACAGTTTCATACTTTCATTGCTACTGTGCACAATGGATTGGTTGACTTCACAAGCTGGTTTTGCCATTAGAGTGAGCGCGGCGGTGGGCAAGATAAAGCTCAAAAATCGAGTCACGGTAGGGTTAACCGTTGATGAATTGAAGATGATCTGGCGCCGTCAGCAAGTGGGGTTGATGGTTTACTCAGCCTCCGTCACACAGTAGTGGGGTATTTAAGCATAAAAACGTCGTCAGTCTTTTACTCGAGTAGCTACCGTGTGTCCGCTACGCCCTTTCCCGCACCACCAGAACGCAGGTAAAGCTTGGCAACTGGTATGCATGAAAAACAATAAGGATTGCTAGGAAATAAAACGTATTTGTACTAGTACGCTGTGAACAACTTGAGCATGATCAACTCTATGAGCAAGGAGGATTCGTTTTCAATAAGTTTTCATGGCCTCAATGCGAGTCAAAAGTTGTTTCAACCAATAGGGGTAAAATGGCTTAGGTCAAGCAAGCAAGAGCTTAGGACTCGGTACATGTATGTAGCTGTGAAGAGTAAGACAGTATTGAGTCACATCATTTTGATACGTTTCTATATATAGATTTGAATACATGTACATGTATGTACTATACATGTACCGATTTCCCGGGGAAACGTGCTGTTGCGTCATAGCGGCCAGACGGCTCTTTGGAGCTCAGCCACATAGCGGCTCATGAACTTTTCTCACCACACTTCTCCCGCCGAGCTCTACTTCCGATTTCAATTCAATTCAATTCCAAAGTTGCCACACAACTCAAACACGGCAGAATCCATCCGCCAAAAAGAGTACATGGGAAGATGGAATACCACGAGGAAGATACCGAAGAACACGAGCCCGTCAACGACTGGCGAAGCCTAACACCTTACGACGCAGGCATAAAACGTAAAAAAGTCACCTTCGTACCCGCCGGCTACCTCCAGACCGAAGCCTTGCCCCAGTCCACGAAGCTACCGTCAAAGCTGGGACCAACGGGGGCAGAAGTGTCGTCGTTTTACCTTTCGCTCGTGGGGCTGGGAGAGTCTGCGACGGCGACGAAAAAGGAGGGTGGAGAGGAGGATGAAGAAATTGCACCGAAATCTACGCCCGCGCCGCCGGAAACAGATACGCAACATCCGACATGTTCGACCTGCAATCTCCCGATTACGAATGTGGAAACGCATGGGATGTCGATGGCACACCAGTTGTCGCTCCCGCACTCGCGGCCCCCGCATCATTATCCGCGGTCTTCGAAGGGGCTGAAGGTGTTGGTGGAGTCGGGGTGGGACCCGGATGATACGTTGGGTTTGGGGTCGGAGGGACAGGGCATACGGTTTCCGTTGAAGGCCGTGCCGAAGAATGATACGTATGGGATTGGGGTGAAGGTTAAAAAGCGGAGGGAGGAGGGGAAAGTAGAGCCGGCGGCGAAGACGTTGGGTGTTAAGGCGATTAGGAAGTTGGAAAAGGAAAGGGCAGGGAAGAGGAAGAAGTTGTTGATGGATATGGGGAGTGGAGATGAGGTGGAGAGGCTGCTTTATGGGAAGATGGAGGAGCTGTAAGGTTACAAGAGTGGTGATTTGTTTCATATGGAAGCGTTTTTCTTTTCCCTTTAATATTTTATCCTTAGATTTTGGTGTTTGGGATTTGTTTGACTCGATTTTTCGAGCAGGGGGCTTTGATTTTTGGGCTCTGTGGGATATAGATAGATTTCGTATCACGACTATCGGGTAATTGGGTCTTTACACAGACGAAGAGAATTCTGCAAACCATCAATGCAGCTCAGACAGTGCTTCAACATGTTTGATAATGTGCCAACTCCAAAGACCGCCAAGAGATCTCCGTGATAACATATCCAAACGACTTACATAATCGCTACTAGGCGCTCCAGAAAAAAAACAAAAAAAAAAAGCCTATCAAGGCGAAAATTTCGAGAAGGTATCCTCGACCCTCAGCAGCAACAGCGCCCAGCAGTCATCCGCCTATTTCCTCTTCAATTAGCCTCTCAGAAAAGAAGGAACAATGGCGGCCGTTGACTATCTCTTGCAGGAAACCGCCGTGGGATACGGCCTGTACCAGGTCGTCCAGCAGCCCGACACCATCGGGAACCGCTTGAAGGAAGTTCAAGAGGCTGCTCAGGAACTGTCCAAGTTCGGGAAGATGGTCAAGCTGGTGTCCTTCGCGCCTTTCCAGTGAGTTTCAAAATTCCTAATTGCCGCCTGTGGAGAACAATGCATTTCTGACGAAGTTGGTTTCGAATTGTAGAGGTGCAGCACAGGCGCTCGAAAACGCGAACGACATCTCCGAAGGTATCGTCAGCGACCACCTCAAGGCTCTCCTCGAAGTCAACCTCCCCAAGGGTGGAAAGAAGAAGAAGCCCGTCCTCGGTATCGCAGATAAGAACTTGGCTTCCTCTATCAAGGCCACTTTCCCCGCTGTCGACTGCGAGACAAATGAAGTCGTTCAGGATCTCCTTCGTGGATTGAGGTTGCACGGTCCGAATTTATTGAAGCAGCTCCAGGAAGGCGATATGGGGCGAGCGCAATTGGGTTTGGGGCATGCATATTCGAGAGCAAAGGTGAAGTTCTCGGTTCAGAAGAACGATAACCATATCATCCAGTCCATTGCGTTGTTGGACACTTTGGACAAGGACATCAACACTTTCTCCATGCGCGTGAGGTTTGTTATTTTGCACATGTTTTTGCCGTTATGGTGCAGGGTGGTGGTGGTGCTGATTGATCGATAGGGAATGGTACTCGTGGCACTTCCCGGAACTCGTCAAGATCGTCAGCGAGAACTACCAATACTCCAAGTTGACCCTCTTCATCAAGGACAAAAAGGACCTCACCAACGACCGTCTGCACGAGCTTGCAGCTATCGTCAACGATGATAAGGGCATTGCCCAGAACATCATCGATGCTGCTAAGGTTTCCATGGGCCAAGATGTTTCTGAGGCTGACATGGACAACATTTGCACCTTCGCCGAGAAGGTCGTTTCTTTGGCCGACTACAGGAAGACGTTGCACGGATACTTGGTCGACAAAATGAGTATTGTTGCCCCCAACTTGGCCCAATTGATTGGGGAAATTGTCGGTGCAAGGTTGATTTCTCATGCGGGATCATTGACAAACTTGTCAAAATACCCTGCCTCCACTGTTCAGATCCTTGGTGCCGAGAAGGCGCTTTTCAGGTTGGTTTTACCATTCACTGTCACTCTTTTTTTATGGTTAACGAATTTCATTTCATGCGTCTAGAGCTCTCAAGACAAAGGGCAACACCCCAAAATACGGTCTGATCTACCACTCTTCCTTCATTGGCAGAGCCGGGGTAAAGAATAAGGGGAGGATATCCCGTTTTTTGGCCAACAAGTGTTCAATTGCCTCTAGAATCGACTCTTACTCGGACGTGCCGACCACCAAGTTCGGGGAGGCTCTTAGGAAGCAGGTTGAGGAGAGGTTGGAGTTCTACGCTAGCGGTACTGCACCTACGAAGAACCAGGACGCTATGGTATGTCTTGTCCTCTTTTAAGTTTCTTGGAGTAGAGTCGACGAGACGCTAATACGCAACAGAAATCCGCCATGGATGCCGTCCTCGCAGACATCAACATCGAAGGCGACAAAGACGATGAGGAAGAGGTCGATAAGAGCATGGAAGATATTATATCCAAAAACTCCAAGAAAGAAAAGAAGGAGAAGAAGGAGGGAAAGGCTGGGAAGGCCGAGAAGGCTGAAAAGAAGGAGAAGAAGGAGAAGAAGAAGGAGAAGAAGGAGAAGAAGGACAAGAAGGACAAGGACAAGAAGAACAAGAAGGAGGATAAAGAAAATCCCAAGAAGAGGCGAAGAGAAGACGACCCTGCTGAGGGGGAGAGTGAGAAGAAAAAGAAAAAGAAGGAAAAGAAGGAAAAGAAGGAAAAGAAGGAAAAGAAGAAGGATTAGATTCTTTAAAGGTTTGAGGTGGTGAATTGGCGATAGTATATACAGGATGGAGGATGGGATAAAAGCGATGACCCGATGTTGTGGATGAACAGCGGAATGTTTTCTTTGGCGTCGTTTTTATTTTTTATTTTCTTTTTTTTCCTTTGTGGTTTTTTTTTTTTTTTTTTTTTTTTTTTT
>JABYPW010001283.1:0-16424 GCA_016880775.1 Phymatotrichopsis omnivora
CATTGAGCGAGGCAACGATGTGCTGAAGGTTTGTGGGAATAACTCTTTATTCTGAAGGTGTATACTTAAGATACTGCGTGAAGAAGAAAGAGAAAGAAATACAGGACCGCGAGATTTCCTTCTCTTTTATACCAATCGCTAAGAGCACTGCCTCCCTTCTAGAGCAGTCTCTGTAAAACCTGTTTCGTCCACATGACCCTTTTCCATACGTCATTCAATCTAAACACTGTTCTCATGACCTCCGCAAGGCAGACAGCTAAACATGAGTGACCATACATGACCGAGTGACAATTCATGACTCGTAACGCGGAATTCCAAAAAACATTGCTAACAATAGGAAACACAAGGAGAATACAACAAATAGGAAAGTACATGACCACGGTTCATTACAGTTTGCTGTAGTGGGGGGGTAGGGTGAGTTGGCTATGCAACCTCACTTGGTGATATATATGATAATAGGCTATGCAATTACAGGTTAAATTGCTGATTACTAATCTCAGGACTATCTTTTACATTAGCCACCCTTCTGGCCTTCTGAGAGGGGTAAGTGGTTTTACAGTCACTTCTTACTCAGTAAGCTTTTACAGGCTAGCTTCAAACCTTATCTGATGTGATGTGTAATTTCCCCTCTTGACTCTCACTCTATATAGCATGTGTACTACTCCTATGGGCTCTGAGAGATGTGATATGAGGTACATTTGGTGATTAGTGTATGGGGTATCATGCAACTCACCTACATGATGTGGGATATAGTGGTGAATAAGGTGAGTTACACTATAAAGGTTCTCAACCTATTTACAGTGACTACTGTTTACTCCTAACATATGACGGGAGACTCTTGGAGGATGTAGATGCAGTTATAGGTATAAGAAGCTTCATAAGAGGGTATTACTGAGTGAACTCAGATATCTCAACTGGCAAGTTATAACTAGTGTTTTCTACCTTTATCGAGGAGTCAAGAGTAGATAGAGAATTTATCCAAGAGAAAGTAAAATATATTCTTAAGGCTTAAAGATGGTACAAGACTTGAGATGATGGCTAGAGAGAGAAGAAGAAGAAACAAAATACATCACTTATCTACTCCCTCTTAAATACCCATTTCTGACCAAGTAGCTACTGAGAAATTTTTATAAATAAAATGAACCCTGTAGAAATATTCCATTATGATTCCTATATTCTTTTATGATTCCCTAGAAGGAGATCGGTTTCACAATTAGAGAATCAAAGAAAGACTTGGTATGATTCTTTAGGACTTTTAGAGAAGAGACTCTTCAGGTCCTGGCCTCTAATGATGCAACCAATCAGTATTTTATGATGAGGTGAGGGTGATGAGTCCTGTCATTGATCATGTATCTCCAATCTTATACATGTCGTATTGTCAACACCTTACCATGCTTACTCAGAGCTCAATGGTGACAATACTCATCATGTGGTTCCATGGCTCATAGAGTGATCATGGGTTCTGACATACCTTTTAGTTAACTTAGAATAGTGTCCGTGTATCTCCTAGTACCTAGGTAGACCACTTTATACAGTCATCTATAACACTATTCCCCTCCTAAGGCATATGATCCCCATGTGTAATAGTCAACAGGTTAGCAGAGGTTCATCACTAGAGATAGGTAGGAGTGTATATACGATTGGGTAAAAGGATAATTGATCTTGAAGTTACAAGAAGGAGACCTACTTAGGGCTGAGCATCTTAGCATAGTGCTGTATCTGACTCCTCAGGCAGTCATCATCAACCTTAATACAAGGAAGGGTTACTTACTCAGTTCCTTTTCCTTCACTTATGTGGTGGAGTATCCTCTCCTTCTATGGCTCATTCTTTAGCATTTAGATGGTGCATACAATAGTTAACTAACTCTTCTATAGGTTCTCCATTTACTGAGAGGTTTTGCTCAGATTCCTATAAGCCCTCATCATTAGAGTATCCTTCCTAGAGAATGAAGTATTAGACCTTGGATATAATTGGACCTTGGAGATTTCTCTAACAAAGTAGTACTACTCCCCATCAATGACTTCTGGGTTATAGGTAGGTGTTTGAGGGAAACTGGTTGATTCTCAGTAAGGTTTGAGGTGGTAGACATAGAACACTGGGTGCATTTTCTAGGAAAATGGGAGTTTGAGCTTGTAAGCCCTTTCTCCTACTTTCTTGACAATCTGGATTAGACTAGCAAACTCAGAGTTAAGCTTGTATGAAGGTATAAGAGATGGAAGATTTCTTTGTTTAAGGAGGACGAGGTCACCATGCTCAACTAGAGGAAAATCCTAGTGATGTTTATCTTACCAAGTAAATGACTATACCTGGGTGTTGAGGAGCCTTTGCTGAAGGTCATACTATGAGTATTGAAGTTCCTTAGTACCTTTGAAGAAAGTGACTTGCTATGTAGCATCCAATGATTTATAAAACCCAAAATTTGCAAAGAATGGAGAAGACCCTATTGAGGAAGACTGAGTATTATTGTATGTAAACTCAGCCAGTGGTAGGAAAAAGACCCAATCTATTTAGTCAAAGTTGACATATACCCTTATGTACGCTTCTATGATTTGGTTCAACCTTTCTATTCAGCTATTGGTCTGGGGATAGGCTGCTATAGACTTGGAGAGGTTTACCCCAAGGTTGTCCATCACTTCCTTCTAGAAGGAGTTGAACTTGGGATCCATATATAAGACTAAGTTGGTCGGTAGCCTATGGTACCTCCAAATTTCACAGATGAAGGTGTTAGCCAGAACCTTGGAAGTTCCATTTGGTCCTACAGGTATGAAGTGTGTTATCTTGCTAAAATGATCCACAATAACCCTTATATGGCTAAAGCCATCAGAAGAGAGAAAGTCCATAATAAAATCTATAGATATTGACTCCTACAGGTGATAGGGGATTCTAGTGGAAGGAATTTGCTATAGGCCTTATATCTCTATGCCTTATTCCTCGAGCACTAGTCACAGGAGGATACATACTCAGTGATATCCTTCCTGATAGTTGGCTAGTAGAAATCACTATTGATAAGCTCATACATCTTATCCTAACCAAGATGGCTAGCCATATGATAGTTGTTTCTGGATTCAAGGACCTGTTTGCAAAGGGAAGAGAGGACATACCAGAGGCTATTGTACTTTAGATGTCCCTGGGACACTAAATAGTGTTCAGTGGGACTGTAGAGATTAGCTTGATACTCTGGATCCTGAATAGATGCTTTCTTTATTTCCTCAACAAAGGTAGGATGCAGGGCAGTTAGCGATCTTTCAATATCAGTGATATACTGACCCTTTTTAAGGAAGAGGAGCCCTTGCTCAGGTACCCCCTCTCTAGGAGCATGGTCCCCATAGCATGAGAGAACATCAGCCTTGGTATTGTAGGTCCCTAGTCAGTAGACAATGTGAAAGTCAAAGTTACCCATTTACTTCATCCATATTACATACCATTAGGAAAGAACCTTGATTGTTGAAAAGTACTCGACGTTCTTATAGTCTGTGATAACTGTTACTACATAGGCCAATCCTGAACACCAATGCCTCTACTGGTAGTAGAGACAGTCAACTATAGCCAGTATCTCCTTATCATAGATCTTGTAGTTATATTCTGGTAGATGCAACTTCTGACTATGGAATGGTATAGGTCAGAGAGATCCATCAGGGAATTAGTGTAAGAGGATACCTATAATACCAAAATCACTAGCATCAGTTTCAGCAACTAAGGGGAGAGTATGGTCATAGTAGACCTGTATGGGAGCACTGGTAAAGAGTCTTTTGAGTGTGTCAAAGGTAAGCTATTCCCTAATACCCCAGGTCTAGGCTGGTCATTTTTGGTGAGGTTCATCAAGGGAGTCACCAACTTTATGAAGCCCTTAATGAAGATCCTGTAGAAGTTGGCAAATCTTATGAATAAGCAGATATCATAGACTGTGGATAGAATGGGCTATTCCTCAATGGTCTTGACCTGATCTCCTACCATCAACACCCCTTTGTCTGAGATTACAAAGCCTAAGAATTCTACTTTATTAACTGCCCAAATGTACTTAAAGGGCTTCAAGGCTAGTTTATTCTCATCTAGATAGCAGAGAACTTCCTGGCCTATATGATCATACTCTTCCTTTGTTTCTGCATAGATGAGTATGTTGTCTTGGTAAATGATAACACCAAGGTCTAGAAGATCCTAGAATATAGTATTCATTATTTCCTAAAAGACTAAAGGTGCATTTGAGAAGCTAAAGGGTATAACCAGCTATTTGAACTGGCTGTACCTAGTTCTAAAGGTAGTTTTCCACTCATCACCTTTGGCTATATAGATAAGGTTATACCCATTTTTTAGGTCAAGCTTAGAGAACCAATGAGAGGTACTAATACAATCCTACAGTTTGGTCCTTAGGGACAAGGGATACCTGTTTTGGATAATCACCTTGTTGAGGCCATAGTAGTCCATATAGAGCTGAAGGGATATATTAGCCTTTTTGATGGAAAGGATAGGTGCTTCTACTAGAGATTTGGAGGGACAGATTTTGCCTTCCTTTGTCATCCTAGCAATGTATTCCTATAGGGCCTGGAGCTCAGTTTCTGATAACTTGTACAAAGGGCCCTAGTGAGGCATTGTACCTTCTTTTAGGTCAATCTTAAAGTCCTATTCATGATGAGGAGGGAGTATAGAGGCAAGCTTTTTGGAGAACATGGTGGGAAAGATCTGTTTCCACTTAGACCCTTTGGAGGCAGTAGAGGAGGAGGTAGAGGAAGCCTATAAGAACACATTAGAGAAGTCTCAAACAGGTGCTCTTGCTATAGCTATCTACCAATGACAAACAACAGCTTTATTGATTGGGGTGTCCACCCACTTCAATAATCCACCACCAACCACTTGATTGTTGGTGTAGAAGTCATCATCACTAATGAGAGAGAAGGCGGATACCATTTGCACCTCAGGTTCTACAAGGTGTTTCTGACACTTCTCTGGAGGAAAAGAGCCCAACTCTACCTTTTCATAGTTAACACAGGGCTCATGGTCATAGAACCACTTGACAGGAAGGTATATATTGATGTCCAGAGGTGTAGGGCCTATATTGAAGTTGATAAGTTCGCGATAGTTGAGAACCTACATCTGGAGCTTAAGGGTGTAATACTACTCCTACTTGCAGGAACCATCAAAGGTATAAACATTCCCTGGGACTATTCACTTGATCTTCAGGACTAGTAAGCAGTCACTGATCATGTCTCTAGTAGCCCTATTATCAAGCTTTACAATTGCAGTTACAGTATGAGTTTTGGTTCCTGTAAGAGTATGAGTTTTCCAGTAAAGAGTCACTGGAACCTTGATACATGTGCCCTGGGCAGGGCCCTCTTTAGCAGATGATACAACAGATATAGTAGATACATTCCCTAATCTCTACCAGGAAGCTAGTGGCTAGAGCCCACTATACAATAAATAAATAGGATATCTAGGAAGTGTAGGGTTGTAGGGTATAGGAAGGTAGAGAATAATACTGACAGCGAACAGTAGTTTGTTACATAACTAGCATGTTTCAGCCTTCAGGCCATCCTCAGACAAACAGGATTAGTATTATCATAAACCATGGCTCATTACTATACAATACCAGTTCCTAACAAAAAATTAAAACTTGAGAAAGCAAAGCAAAGCAAGCAAACAATTCTTTTGATAAAGGAAAAAAAACTATGCAAGAATTCTAAAACTTGAGAGACAACAAAAGGCAACAATTTTTTTGGACAAAAAAAATTTCCTATGACAATTTCAAATCATGGGGATGTCATCCCCCTCTTTCCATAACCTAGGGAGATCTACTACCTAACTTGCATATTCCTTTGCCTTGCTCTTCTTTGAGGCCTATAAACTCTCATCCTCTTCTGGCTCTGGAGAAGCTTTTTGCTTAGCTGCCCTCTTTATATTCACCTTGGGAATGGCATATAGCTTACTGTCTTTCCTTGCTGCCATTTTTTTGAAGGGTACCGCTCCAATGGTGGTGATATCAATTCAACTTCTCCCCTCCTCTTCCAGGAAGGTGGGCTGATTTCTCCTGAAATCTAACTGCGCTTGATAGTGCTGTAGCCACTGCAATCCTAGCAGGATAGGAAAGTCTGCTAGCTTCATGATATAGAACAACACTTGTTCCTTCTTTAGTCCAACCTGGATTTCCACCTTGGTGACCTTGGTGATCTTTCTGCTACTTGCTTGTCTTCCATCGACAACTATTAAGTTCCTTGGGATCTCTAACTTTGATATAGCGAAACTGTTTCTTTACACAAATGTTTCGTCCATAAATGCGAAACCAGTTGCCCCTGTATCTAATAGGGCATAACACTCCATAGTGTTATTCAATGTTGCTTGGACTATCAAATGTTCTCCTTGTAAAAACATTTCTGACTTTTCTGTTCTAGCGGCTTTCTGGGTAAGGCTTTTCCCCTAGGGTTTCCTCGAGCTAGACCACCATCTAGTTCTGACTCTTCAAGTTTCCCAACTGAATTGTAACGGTTGCCACTTTCACACTAGTGGTCTTTGACTCTTTGCTAGTTTCCTTCTTTGGATAGTTCCTAGTATAATGTCCTTCTTTTCTGCAACTGAAACACAAGCCTTTGTTCTTGTGGCGATCCCTCTCTTCCTGAGTGATCTTTTCTTTTTCCTGGTATTGTCCCTTCTGGTGGTAGTTGCTAGACTTATTCTGTTTCTTGAAGCCTTGCTTCTGCTGTTCTTCCTAGGACTTACTAGCGGGTTTCTCTTCCTTTTTTAGGATTGACTCAAGCTGACTTTCCAACTAGATACACAGTTGTGTGAACTCTGAGTATGTCTTGGGGATATCTGATTGGTGGGCCAGGGCCTCATAGATCTTTCCCTTCAGTCCTTTCTTGAACAGGAGTATCTTCATCCTGTCATCTTCAGGTATACTAGCATTCAATGCGAGACCATCAAAGTCTGCGCAATACTCAGACATGTTCCCCTTCTGTAGAAGGTTTTCCAGCTGCTAGTAAGCAGTGTTATCCTTATCTGGATCGTTATATGCTTTCCTTATGGCTTCTTCAAAAGCTGACCATGTTTCCTCAGGTGCTTTTTCATTCTTGGAGTTCTTTAGTCTTCTAGCGATATACCACTTTTGTGCCAGTCCCCTTAGAAATGATGCTGCCTACTTGATCTTGTGGCCCTCATCCTCAAATCTATCCTCATTGATCTCGAAGGTATCTATACACCTTGTGATGAATAGGTATAACTAGGTGCAACCCTTCCCATCGAATGCTTCAGGGTCCTTGAGCTTCGCTAGCTTCGGCATTTCTCATGCTTGTTGTTGCTCCTCTTCCAGTTTTTGTTCTACGGTATCGATCCTTAACTGGAGTGTGACCCATTCTTGTCTCAGATTCTCAAGTTGTTTGCTTTTTAGTACTCGTTCCTTCTTAAGGTTTTCGATTTGTTGCTGATTTGCAACTTACTGCTGACTTAGGTCCTCGATCTCTTGCTCCTGATGAATACAGGAATTGTAGTGTTCTCTGATCCAGTCTATGATCCTTTGGTACTATGGAATAGCTTTGGTTTTATTGAGGTTGTAGATATCTCACCAGAACTGTAGTTCTTCTAGGCCTAGGATATGATATGCTTCTTCTATATCCTCTGATGGGTCTGGAAGCTTCTCCTTGGTAGACATTGACTAATGCCAATACTGCTTTGCTGCTAGAAACTCGTCAATACTAGGATCTAGGACAGCAAGTAGGAGGATTCTGAGTTTGTCAAGCTAGACTGGGGTAACAGCGTGGTTCTGATGTAGCACCATAAGATCGTCATTATACAGATAGAGAACAATCTTATCTTCGCTCTTCTAGTGTACCAGTTGTGTCTAGGAGAATTGTAACTTCAACTGCAAGGTTGTTAACCTTATATTTCCTGAGATTTTCCAGGAATTTGAGGGCGGCATCCTCCAATTGCTCATCTAGCAGAAAACTTGCAGCTATAGCATTGGTGTCTGACCACAGACACAAGTGTAGCACTGGTGCTTTCCCTGAGTCTAGGGTGACTGTTACTACTTGTGGTATCTAGTACTCAGTGGTTGAAGTAGACTCTGTCGTTCCAATGGTCGTTGCAGTGATAGTCTTTACAGAAGAATCTGTAGATATATCTGTCACAGTTTCTAATGCAGAAACCCTTTTTCCACTGTGGCCTGGTTGTCTTCTCAAGTTCTTGTTGCTCCCTAGTCTTGCAGCATAGGTAGTGGTCGATAGGGTTGACTTTGCAATGGCAGATACTGCACTAAACTTTCTGAGCTTTTGCTGGTTTCTTAGAAAATACCTTTGGTGATGCTGGTCTCTGTGCTGGCCTAGGCTGGACCTCTGGATTGAAATGGACTCTGTAATTCCTCTTCTGGGGGGTGGGATTTGCAGGCCTTTAGGTTCTTCAGGAGGAAACAAGTTCTTGTCTTGTAGTAGCCTGGTAACTTCCTCGATAGTGAACTGGGGTTCCTCTCCTTGGAAGTTCTAGTTGACTGGGCATGACATCCAATGTCACCTGAACTCTCATGTATCTTCATCGATAGTAATTTCTGAAAAGACGTAGTATAGTGTAAAGGACAACTCCTTCAGCAATACAACTGATGCTCAGCTTGTATCATGGTTTTGGTGTAAATCAGGATAGAAGAAGATACACAACTCTTTGTCAAAGGATTTAAGAGGTGCGCATTGAGCAAGGCAGTGATGTGCTGAAGGTTTGTGGGAAAAACTCTTTATTCCTAAGGTGTATACTTAAGATACTGCGAAAAGAAGATAGAGAAAGGAAATACAGGACCGTGAGATTTCCTTCTCTTTTATACAAATCGCCAAGAGCACTGCCTCCCTTCTAGAGCAGTCTCTATAAAACTTGCTTTGTCCACATGACCCTTTTCCATACATTATTCAATCTAAACACTGTTCTCATAACCTCCGTAAGGCAGACAGCTAAACAAGAGTAACCATACATGACTGAGTGATAATTCATGATTCGTAACGTGAAATTCCAAAGAACATCACTGATAATGTGGAAACATAAGGAGAATACAACTAGAAGGAAAGTACATGACCACGGTTCATTACACCCTTGCAGAGTTCAGTTATAATATTCAAGCATCAGCAACTACAAAATTTAGCCTATTCTATTTAAACTATAGATATCACCCACACTTTGCAATAGATATAGACCTTAGGAGAAGGTCAAACACCCCTAAAAGTGTTAAGCATCTTGCTACTAGACTATAGGAGGTTTATGACTTATGTAGGCTAGAAATCACTTATGTATAAGCAAGCCAGAAAGAAGCAGCAGATTAGTCAAGAAAACTAGCACCTGTGATAAAGGTTAGAGAAAAGGTTTGGCTGAATACTTAGAACCTGTACACTTAGAGGCTATCTAAGAAACTTGACCACAAAAGACTTGGTATATTCAAAGTTCTAATAAGATTCAGAACTCAAGTATATAAACTCAAGCTCCCTTACTCTATGAAGATCTATCCAGTTTCCCATATCTCTCTATTAGAACTAGTAAGTAAGCAGAAACTAGTGCTAGGCTATTGAAATCCTCCACCTCCTCCAATTGTGATAGAATGAGATTGAGAGTATAAAGTTAAGAGTGTTCTCAACTCTAAATGCATTTGAGGTAGTGCTATTCAGTACCTTATCAAATGTGTCAGCTACTATAAGCCTAAATAAGAGCCTTCCTAGTACCTCTAGTACTCCTAGGAGCTCATCGATGAGTTCCACCACTGCTTCCCTAATAAACATAAGCTATGATGTAGATAAGGAAATGACAGAGGTCTCCCTATCCCCCACTATAGTTGCAGATTTATCCAACCAGTATAGATGAATTTGTACCTTCCCTAATAATAGTACAGCAAAGGAGGAACCCCTTGAAGACCCCCTAGCATTAGGTATTAAAACTGTCACAAACCAGAGTTATACACTAACCTTGCCCTAAGAAAAGCCCAAGTACTATGAGCCACTACTTTATGCTCCCTAGCCATAGCTTACCTTAGACTAATAGTGGTAGCAATAGGAGGAACATGTCTTACCACATCTTTCCCCTATATCACCCCTTAGTTCACCAATCGTCAAAATGGACCCTGATAAACCTTATTGGTAGTATACGCCAATATTGAAAGTATCTGCCAGTCCTAGTGGATATACACTTCTACCAGTACCAACAGCTCCTATTGATCCCCGGCTCCTAGAGATCAAGGAAGAGCACTAACCTAAGGCACCACTAGAGGTAGTTGAAAGAGATTCAACAGTGTGGCAGTAATGATGATGATGATTCATTTCTATTCAGTAATTACTCTACTTCTTCTATAGCTACCCAGGATATCCGTATGCAGTCCTAGACCATGGTGTATCACCCATTCTCCCCCAACAGAAACGAACAAAAGAAACTATGCGTTCAAACAAAAGGATACGATGTCGTGTCAGTACAGTGAAAAATGCACCACAAATGGTGCCGCAAAAATATTCCTCCCGTCCGACGTTCCTAGCGAGGTGAACCTTACAACAACTAGCTACTGGACTCTTACGAAGAGAAGAAAAGATACAAACAAAGTATGAGAAGGAGAAAGAAAAGAAATCCTCCGAAAGCTGCCTGAACCTTTTAAGCTAAAGGAAAAAATCAGAAGAAAAGGTAAAGAAAATCAGATATAACCTATAGTGAAGGTAACAGCCTCCTCTTTCCAGGCCACAGCCAGTGCTTTCACTTGGATGAAAGCTAGGCATGAGGGGTTCGAAGCAGTGTGCTTTCCTTTGTAGTTAGCACACTTAAGGACCATGTCGTTGCAAAGTCTTCCGATCTTCTTGCAATCATCATGTCCACATGTGTACTTCGAGGTATGGTGTGCATCCGTGCACATGTTGCATCGTGGGGAGTTTCGGCAGCGAGCTTGGTGGTGGCCAAACTCCTGGCAGTTGGTGCATTGGGTTGTGGAGTTGTAGGGAATGTACTTCTGAACTCATCTTTTGCAGATGAGGATTGTAAGTCCTTGGAGGATGCTGTTTTCATTGTCATCATCTATGACCATAATGACCAGAGAGGACACATGCTTGCCTGTCCAATCGCTTTTGCGCAATAGACATTGGGGGGTCTGAGCAAGGGTGATACCTTTGTTAAAGTGTTCAATTTCTCTGCAAAACATGTCCGCTTCTATTAGGGCATCAGTATGGGAATGTGGGATGTTGTGCACCAGGTACTTCTTCCACCTATAGTTCTTTGGAATGGAGGCAGTAGGGAAATGTTCCCTGATAGTAGCTTCGATTTTGTTGTGGTAAGCGAGTACTGCAGAGGCAGTGACATCTTCAATTATGGTAAGGATGATGGAGCATTGATTGTTCTTTCGAACAGCGGAGATGTGGAGAGCTACAGGGGCTTTTGCAGACACTAAAGTGTCATTGATGGTGTCCATTAGCTTGACGGGGTCGAAGGTGCTAACCTTGGAAGCGGTCATGATGATGATTTCACGGTCGTACTTGGCAGGGTAGCATCGGTCACTGGGTTATGCAGGGAGTGGGGGAACTTGTGCTGTAGCCTTCTTGTTATATTTTGATATCACCTGCGCCTAAGTTGCCTCAGGTGGTGGTTGCGAGGGTGTTGTAGTGCTTGCAGCGGGCACTTTAGGGGCAACATTCTGTTTGGCGACTTTGTTCACCTTTTTAGAGGTTTCCTTTATCACTTTTTCGATTTTCTTGAAGGATTCCTCAAGAGCATTGTTGGTGGTCTAGGAGCGTAGTGTTTGCGAGATCTCGCTTAAGTTATCATCGAGGGCGGTGATACGGTCATGTTGTGCGTTGTGACCCTCAAGGAGGTCAGTGATGGCTTTACCTTGGGCATTTGACTAGTGTACCAAAGCCCCCAAGGTCTGAGTAATCTTTGGTAGAGTTTCGGTTATGAACTCTAGTAGTAGTGCCTTGCAGTATATTTGCAGTTTTGAATCTCCTATGAGAAGTGCTTCCTCTTTCCTGAGGAGTGCACTGACGGTTCCGTGTTCTACTACGTGGTGCAGGGCGTTTACTTGATCGACTGCTCTTTGTTTTTGTAGTAAGGGGGGGGGGGGCATGGATGGCAGGAGGGGTCTGAGGGGAGAAGAGGGGTGGAGGAGTGAGAAGACATCTTGATAATTGTTTCCTTTTGTGTACTGTGTACCAATCCTTATCCAGGATCCAAAAGCAAAAAATTATCGTGACAGTATTAGAAAACAATAGACATGAGAATGTTTTGATTTCAAGAACGAGATATGTAAACTCAAAGAAGCCTGACAGTGTGGCAGTATTGCCCACTAATGCCCTTATATATCTAGCTCAGAAATCTGAGGGAAAGATTGTGCTAGATAGTGGAGAATATGAGAGATGACCACCTGAGAGAAGAAGTATTCCTAGCTGTCACAGGAATTCCAGCTTAAAGGGGGGGATACTATAATAAACCATAGTCATGTACTTTCTTATTTGTTGCATTCTTATTGTGTTTCTGTTTCTCAGTTGATGTTCTTTGGAAGTTCTACATTATGAATCATGAAGTATCACTCAGTCATATATGGTTACTCATGTTTAGCTGTCTGCCTTGCAGAGGTTATGAGAACAGTATTTAGATTGAATGATATACAGGAAAGTGTCATGTGGACAAAACAGGTTTTCAAGAAACTGCTGTAGAAGGGAGGCAGTGCTATTAGCAGTTGGTATAAAAGAAGGAGAAAATCTATGTAGCCCTGTATTTTTCCTTCTTTCTTCTTTATGTAGTATCTTAAGTATACACAATAGGAATAAAGATTATTCCCACAAACCTTCAGCACACCATTGCCTCATACTATGTATACCTCTCAGGCCCTCTAAAGAGTTGTAGATCTTCTTCTATCCTAATTTACCCCCAAACCCCTATACAGACTAAGGCTTATTTATATCACTGAAGGAGTTGTCCTTTACATAAACCTAGATATCCTAAATCAATTGTCTTACTGACCACGTACTTTCCTATATCTTTTATAGAGAGGATAATAGATAATATAAGTCATAAGGTAGAAATAAAAATATATTCTTAAGACTCATAGCTAGTCTCTGAGCTAAAGAAAGAAGAAAGAAAAATATATAAGAAATTACAAAGACTATACTTGAATACTAATTCCTTCCTAAGAAATAAGTAATAGATGATAAAGGAAATAGAAGGAAATAGTACATATCATTTTGATTCTCTAACAACTACCTACAGAACTGCAGTAGGAGATTTACACTTAATGAAAAGTAAGAACATAATAGATAATTATATATGTACAAGGTATATGTTATAGCTTTAGCCTAGATTCTATAGTTTTAGCCTAAAATCTTTTAAGTAGACTAGAGGCAATAACTATAATACCTATAGCAATAGTGATTAGATAATTAGTCATTCTATAATACTATTAGTCTCATGAATATATTATATAAAGTTACTATGAGTGATACTAGTATTAGTTAAGGTCCTAAGTTCCTTGTTAACATATTCTTCCCTATTTTCTGTATACAATGTACTTACAATTCAGCTCTTCACTTACTCCACTTAGTTAACCTATTATTATATATAAGAATTTACTTTATCCTTAGTGCATGGGAAGCTAATAAGTGTATAATAGGAAAGTTATCTACCAGGGTAATATAGTACTTAGTACTACTAATAGAGGTAATAGGAAACTTTCTAGACAAATCTTAGTAAAGAATTTTGAAGAGGCTTAGTAGTACAAGTTATAAGATCCCTTAGTATTTCCCTTATTAACTTTCCTTGCTTGCAAGATAGACAGAAAAATTACTTACAATATTTAGAATTTCATGAAGACTAGTAGTGAACTTAGAGATTATAGAAAAGGTTGAGGGGGAAGTATAGCTAAGTATATTATGTATTGCTTATACAGATAGGAGAGAGGTTTATGAGCTTACCTGCAGGACATATTCCCTATTATCTAAAACTAAAATAGCTATTTCACTTCCTCCAATAGTGACTCTCAATTCTCTTACTACACTGTATAGATTAGTAGTGATAGTATATAGTACTTATAAAGATAATATAGTAGCTGAAGTGAAGGGAGAAATATAGAGAACATTGGTTAAATTGAGTTTGGATAGTCTACAGTTTATTATAATAGTGAGATTGACTTCCCTAAAGTGTGTTGAATACAAAATAGTATCATTACCAATAATGATGTGGTAACTAAGAGGGTATAGTTTGGTTAAAAGTTCCTTCTTACCACTTATATAGGTATATGTACCTATATCTAGAATCTATCTATCCTTGCCAAGTACCTCTAGGGTGATGTAGGCTATCTCAAGGTTATGTAAAATGGATACAGAGTTAGAATTATTGGTAGGTATAAGGGCTTTTGAATTTTCCTATACTGCCTTCTTTTCTCCATATCCCTCTATAGTATGACCCTTGTATCTCTTTTTTTTATTTTTTGTCCTTTCACCAAGAACACTGTTTTTTGCTTCACTATTGGTATGTGGTGTAGGCTTTATTGTCCAAATATCAGCACTTAGTAGATTTATATGTGAGATCAAGAAATTTTTTTGTCAACATGTAACCCTTTCTTTAGTTCTGAGGTTATCGACTATGTTGGCCACAGAAGGGCAGGATCCTTTGATTTTTTTTGCTTATAACAAAATTCATGAGTTCAAGTTCCAAGGTCTCCTCTTTTGTATCCAGTGTTATTTCAATAATCCTGGCCCATAGTGTATCAGAGGTGTCAAGGTAGTCAGCAATTGATTGTCATGGGGCATACTTCAGTGTGAAGAATTGCTCATAAAGTTGGTGTACAGGTTGAGATATTTTACAGTCATATTTGACCGTGATCGCTTTCCAGGTGGAGTGAGAGGTGGTCTGTCCCACCACAATTAGTTCCAGTTGGGACTCTATGCTGTATTATAAAGAGTCTTTCACCTTTTTTGTCTCGCTTATGGCAATCTTTCCATTTTTTCAGCTTCATCTTTCTGAGAGCGTTCCTTATCGGTACCCTGTACCATCTCTAGGCACTCAAGATAGTCAAGAAAGATAACTGCTTTTTTGTTGCAACAAGTATGAAAGTTAGAGGTGCCTTTTCAACTTTCCAATGCTTGGGATGCCATCGAGTTGAGTGCCGGAGGTCATATTTGCATTATAGGAAGTAAGCGGAGAGGGAGGACGTTCAACGGTTTCCAGTGTGGACGTTGACGGTTCCGACATCAGCCGGGTTAATAACCTGTTGAGAGGACACGAATTGTGGATGGAAGGAAGAATAGCTTTTCATCTTAATACACGAGAGACAAGAGCTGTAGGAACTAAAGAAAAAGAAGAGCCCATATGGGCGAAAGCTTGCGATACATATACCGGAGAGCGGAAAAAACCGAGTGACAAATCATGAAGCGTAATGTCTGAAAATAGAAACAGAAAAAACAAATACCATGCATAAAACGTGAACGGACATAAGAAAAACGCTAGAAAGGAGAAGGTTACCCCACCGATAATGGCGCATATCCAAAATCTCCATATTGACCGAAAAACACAAAAGGAAGCTAACAAAACGGAAAACACGATGACGATCGAACAAAACGTTCATGCATGTTTATTCCAACAGACGAGACTATTAATGAGAATCTCACGTCAGCAGAAAAGGCTCAATTGTTAGCGGTACGGTCAAGGTTACAAGATCTCCAACAAAAGGCAGCTCATGCACCCAAGGATAACCCCCTGGCATACCCACATAGTTGGATATCCCACGACAGTTTATTAATCGATTCTATTAACGATTGAAAGCCACGTACTGCTGATATTGGGACAAGCTCCGTCCTATCGTTCAAGCACGGTTAGCTGAATTCGAGGAGGTGCAAGTAGAAAACGAGGCCGATTTTATATCTCCTTCACAGCAGCAGATACAGCAATCCTCTACAGAATTATCTCATTGTTTACCTGTATCTAGGGCAAACGAATCAACCGTTTCCAGTACCCGTGAATCATTATCTCCTCCCACGATGCTGAATAAGCTTCCATTTTCAAAGTGAAGTTTGAGATCCGATTCCATTTTGGTGGTGTATCATGTATATTGGTCAGAGCCTTTCTAGAGAAGCCTATTGAAGGGGGAATACGATGGATTAGGATCAACGTTAGTACGACAAAGCCTTTGAATGCTAAGATGTCCGCTTTTTATAGTTTTCTCTTTCTCTTTTCTTTTTTCTTTTTTGTTTTTTATCTTTTCTTTTTTTTCTTTTTTTTTCTTTTCTTTTCTTCGTTCTTTTTGTTAATTTTTTAGAGTAGCTGGAAAGAGAGGATTTATACTTTCATTTACGCCAAAAAAAAACCTTCTCAGTTTTGAATGCCCCCATCGCAGAATCGTGTAATAGTCAATTCATGTAACATCATTCAACATAAAATACAGCCTTGTAGAAAATGAAAAAAAATCATACCGTATGAAGTAATCAAAAAGCGAATGCGTATCATAAATAAATAA
>JABYPW010001284.1:0-16421 GCA_016880775.1 Phymatotrichopsis omnivora
GGGAATCAAGGAACAGCTTAGCTTTGATACCCTCAAAGAATTGTTCACCACTGCCCCTATACTGGTCCACTATGACCATGCTCTCCCTCTAGTTGCGGAAAATGATGCTAGTGACTTTGCCATTGGTGGTGTTCTCTCGCACCAGTTCCCTGATGGATCTCTACGACCCATAGCATTTCATAGCCAGAAGATGCATCCCCCAGAATGCAACTATGAGATATATGACAAGGAGATGCTGGCCATAGTCGATTGTCTCTACTACCAGTGGAGACATTGGTGTGCAGGCTCAGCCCATGTTGTAACGGTGATCACAGACCACAAGAATCTTGAGTACTTTTCGACAACTAAGGTTCTCTCCCAAAGGCAGGTAAGATGGATGGAGAAATTGGGTAACTTTGACTTTCGCATTGTTTACCGACCGGGAACCCACAACACCAAGGCGGATGTTCTCTCACGCCGTCTGGACCATGCCCCTAGAGAGGGGCACCTGAGTAAGGGCTCCTCTTCCTTAAAAAAGGTCAGTATATTGCGGCTGTTGAAAGATCACTAACAGCCTTGCACCCTACCTTTATCGAAGAGATGAAAACAGCATCTGCCCAGGATCAGGAGTACCAAGACCACCTTCAGACTCCCACTGGGCACTATTCAGTGTCCCAGGGGTTGCTGAAGTACAATGGCCTCTGGTACGTTCCACTCTCCCTTTGCAAACAGGTCCTTGAATCCAGACACAATCATCCTGTGGCAGGCTATCTCGGCCGTGATAAGACTTATGAACTTATCAATAGGGACTTCTATTAGCTAACCATTAGGAAGGATGTAGCCGAGTACGTATCCTCCTGTGACCAGTGCTAGAGGAACAAGGCAAGGAGATACAAGGCATATGGTAAACTCCTTCCTCTTTAGATACCCTATTGCCCGTGGGAGTCGGTATTGATGGACTTCATTACAGACCTTCCTTCCTCCGATGGCTTTACCCAGATATGGGTCATTGTGGATCGGTTCACCAAGATGGCGTACTTCATACACTTAGGCCCAAATGCAAACTCCCAGGTCTTGGCTAACAACTTTGTCCATGAAATCTGGAGATTCCATGGGTTGCCGACCAACATAGTCTCGGATAGAGATCCCAAGTTTTACTCCTTCTGGAAGGAAGTGATGGATAAGCTTGGGGTCAAGCTTTCCAAGTCCATGGCAGCCCACCCCTAGACGGATGGTCAGACAGAGCGACTTAACCAAATCCTGGAAGCATACCTAAGGGCTTATGTCAACTTTGATCAGACAGACTGGGTTTTCTTTCTACCCTTAGCTAAGTTTGCCTACAACAATGCTCAGTCCTCATCGACTAGTGTCTCTCCGTTCTTTGCAAATTTTGGATTCCATCCATCCTTGGATGCAACGCAGCAAGTCATGTTCTTCAAGGGTGCTGAGGAACTCCAACACTCCTGGACTGACCTTCGGCAAAGGCTCCTAGATGCCCAGGTTAAGTCAGTGAGTTAGTACAACAAACATCACTAGGAGTTCCCCTCGGTCAACCCAGGTGACCTTGTCCTTCTCAAACGGGGAAATTTCCCTTCTCCGTGACCTTCTCACAAATTGGACTCTAAGTTTGCTAGACCCTTCTAAATAGTTCAGAAGGTGGGGGAGAGGGCCTATAAGCTTAAACTCCCATTTTCCTAGAAGATGCACCTAGTGTTCCACATCTCCCAGCTTGAACCCTATCGAGAATCTACGAACTTCCCTAGGACTCCTGCTCCTACTCCAGAAATCGAAGACGGCGAGCAATACCACTTTGTCAGAGAAGTCTCTAAGGTCAAGTACGATTGAAGGTCTAAAAGGCTCCAATACTTTGTCCTATAGGAAGGATACTCTAATGATGAAGGCTTCTGGGAACCAGAGGAAAACCTCTTGATAAATGGAGAACCCATCGAAGAACTAGCTAACTACCGTAAACAACATCCTAATGCAGAAGAAAAGGCCATGGAAGAAGATGATGCACCACTGCACAAGCGCAGGAGAAGGAATTGAGTAAGTAAACCTTCCTTCCATCTAAGGTTGATGATAACTGCTCCAGGAGTTAGATACATCATCGCATCGGGACACTCAACCTCAAGCTGGTCTCCTTCTCACAACCTGTAGACTGTTATCCTCTCACCCGATCCTAGGGACATTCCCACTTATCTCTAGTGATGAACCTCTGCTAACCTGTTGACTGTTGCGCATGGGGACTATGCGCCTTAGGAGGGGCATAGTGTTACAGATAAGCTGTACCAAGTGGTCTGCCTAGGTACCAGAACATGTGCAAGTCAATCGCCAGGTATGTCAAAACCCGTGATCACCTCTTGAGGCACGGAACTATGTGATGAGTATTGTCGCCACAGAGATTTGACTAAGCGAAGTGAGGTGTTGACAACACGACGTGCACGGGATCAGACATACGCAGTCGATGATGGGACTCGTCACCCTGATCTCATCATGATATGCTGATCAGTCACATCGTTAGGGGACAGGACTAGAGGAGTCTTCTCCGAAAAGTCCTAAACGATCAAGCCAAAACTCTTCTGTCGATTCTCCGATCGTGAAACTGATCTCCTTGTAGGGAATCGTGAAAGAGCAAGGGAATCAGGATGGAATGTTTCTTTCGGTTTCGTTTTATTTGTAAAAGATCTCTGTTTCTACTTAGTCGGAATTGGGTATTTAAGAGGGAGCGGACGAGCGATGTATTTTGTTTCTTCTTCTTCTCTCTGTAGTGGTCATAGGAAATCTTGTACCATCTTTGAGTCTTAAGAATATATTTTGCCATCATCTTCCGAAAACTATTGTTCTCTCTTGACTTGACGATACAGGTAAAAACACAAGCGGTTCTAGCTTGCTGGTTGAGATATCTGAGTTCACTCAGTAACACCCTCTTGTGAAGCTTCTTGTGTCTATACCTGCATCCATATCCTCAACGAGTCTCCCGTCACACCTCCTAGAAACTATCTAGTCCACTCCTCCCTCTAACTACACAACTCCAGCCCCAGCTCATATGGTTTCGGTCCTCCTTCAAGGGTCATAAGCTAGCTGATGTAGAGAAGTTCTCAGCAAAGGCAGAGGACAATAGGAAGTTCATCGAGCAGTCTAAGAACTACTTTGCCCTCCAAGCTCACCCCTTTCCCCACGATTGGATCAAGACTAAGTTTGCCTCAATGTACATGGTTAGGTCCGCTTCTCTCTAGTGGAGAGCCAATACCCACTACTAGACTCAGCCTGTTACGGCAGGTGTCTTCTAGGTACGGTATAAGGCTTGGTAAAGTGCAAGTGCCACTCAACAGAGAAATGTATTACTGAGTAAACTCAGATATCTCAACGTGTTCTAAGTCTAGATCCACAAATACACTTTCCTACATCGTAGAGAAGAGAGAAGTTCAAAGTGTGAGAATAAGAACGAATATATTCTTAAGGCTTGTAGCTAGTCTGTAGACTAAAGAGAGAAGGAAAGGAAAGAACATGAAGATGATGATGATGATTATTCATTTCTATTCGGTAACTACTCTACTTCTTCTATAGCTACCCAGGCCGTCCGCATGCAGTCTACGACTATAGCGTATCGCCCGTTCTCCCCCAACAGAAACGAAAAGAAACCACACAATCACAAACTACATACACGATGTCGTGCAAGTACAGTAGAAAAAGCGCCACAAATGGTCCCGCGAAATAGCCTTCCCGTCTAATATCCCTAGCGAGGCGAACCTTACAACAACTATCTACTAGACTCTTACGAAGAAAGAAAAGAAGAATAACAAAACAAAGTGGAAAGGAGAAAGAAAAAAGGAAAATCCTCCTCAAAATGCCAGAACCTTTTGCGCTAAAGGAAAAAATCTAAAGAAAAGGTAAAAGAAATCATACGCCACCTATTGTGACGGTAACGGCCTCCTCTTTCCATGCGGCAGCCAGTGCCTTCACTTGGATAAATGCTGGGCAAGAGGGATTCGATGCGGTGTATTGTCCTTTGCAGTTGGCACACTTAAGGACCATGTCGTCACAAAGCCGTCCAACTTTCTTGCACTCGTCATGTCCGCATGTGTGCTTCGAGGTATGGTGTACATCTGCGCACATGTTGCATCGTGGGGGGTTTCGGCAGTGAGCTTGGTGGTGACCAAACTCCTAACAGTTGGTGCATCGAGTTGCAGAGTTGAAGGGTATGTACTTTTTGACTCGTCTCTTGCAGGTAAGGATTGTAAGTCCTTGGAGGATGCGGTTTTCGTTGTCATCGTCTATGACTGTAATCACCAGAGAGGATGCATGCTTGCCTCTCTGATCACTTTCGCGCAGTAGCCATCAGGGGGTTTGAGCAAGTGTGATACCTTTATTGAAGTGTTCTATTTCTCTGCGACACATGTCCGCTTCGGTTAGGGCATCAGTATGGGAATGTAGGATGTTGTGCACCAGGTACTATTTCCACCTGTGATTTTTTCGAACAGAGGCAGTAGGGAAGTGTTCCCTGATGGTAGCTTCGATTTTGTTGCAGTAAGCGAGCACTACAGAGGCAGTGACATCTTCAATAGTGGTGAGGACGATCGAGCGCTGGTTGTTCTTTCGAACAGTGGAGATGCGGAGAGCGGCGGGGGCCTTTGCAGACACCAAAGTGTCATTGACAGTATCCCTTAGCTTGACAGAGTCGAAGGTGCCAACCTCGGAAGTGGTCGTGATGATGATTTCATGGTTGTACTTAGCGGGGTAGCATCGGTCGCTGGCTTGTGAGGGGAGAGGGGGTACTTATGCTGCAGCTTTTTTTGTACGTTTTGAGACCACCTGCGCCCAAGTTCCCTCAGGTGGTGGTTGCGGGGGTTTTGTGGTGCTGGCAGCGGGCACACTTGGGGCGACATTCAGTTTCGCAATCTTTTTGACCTTTTTTGAGGTCTCCTTGGTTGCTTTTTCAATTTTCTTGAGGGATTCCTTAAGAGCGTTGTTAGAGGTTTCGGAGCGGAGCGTTTGGCGGATCTTGCTTAAGTTGTCATCAAGGGCCGCGATATAGTCGCGTTGTGTATTATGACCTTCAAGTAGGTCAGCGATGGCTTTACCTTGGGCGTTTGACTGGTCTACCAAAGCCCCTAAGGTTTGGGTTATCTTTGGTAGAGTCTCGGTTAAGAATTCTAGTAGTAGTACCTCTCGGTATGCTTGCAGTTTTTGGTCATCCAGAAGGATTGTGTCCTCTTTTCTGAGGAATGTGTCGATGTTTCCATGTCCGGCGGCACGGGCCAGGACATTAGCGAGCTCGGTTGCTCTTTGTTCAAATGGCGAAGGGGGGGGGCGTGGTCGGCGGGAGGGGTTGAAGGAGGAGGAGGAAGGGGTAGAGGATCCGGACATTTTGATAGTTATTCCTCTTTGTGTACTGTGTACCAAACCTTATTCAGGTTCTAAAGAAGAAAAATTATCGTGACGGTGTTTGAAAGCAATAGTCGTAGAAAAGTATCGATTTCAAGAATGAGATATGTAAACTCAGAGAAGCCTGGAAAGAACATGAAGATGATGATGATGATTATTCATTCTTCATTTTACTAAACTACTCTTCGCAGTTTACAAAAGAATCCACATACAGTCAAAGACTATGGCGTGCCCAAAAGCGAGAGAAAAGAAACTCAAAGAAACCACCCATTCAAAACAACGTCCGCAAATACAGGCAAGACCAAACAACTAGAAAAAGTAGGTACCAGCGTTTCCTCCTCTGAAAATCCACCATCACTAGATAAAGGAGACAAGGAAATTGGAGAAATGTACAAAGGAGAAGGGGCCGATGGTCTCTCAGCGGGATCAGCCCCTGCGAAATTCGTGTCAAGCTAATCTACAGTATGCCCCCACGGGCCACATGAAGAACATCTGCTTAGGGGTCTTGGGGAAGAGAGTGGGGTACAAGATTTGGGTCTACGGGCAGGGACACTTACTTGCACTTGAAACTTGTACTGGTTGGGATGTAGGGGGTGCCCGGTTTTCGTTTCCTTAAGGTAATCCGTGAGTTTTTTGAGCAGTGATAGGCTGTTGAATATAAGCGTTAGGGACAGGTTTCCTGGGAGGAATTTTTCTCATTCCAAAATTCTGTTCTTGCATGTCCTTATGGCGTGCTCAAGTGTTTCTGGTTCCAGGTGGCACCTTGGGCAGTTTGTTCTTCCTTCTCTCCAAGGGAGGTGTCCGGATAGGTGGGAGCTTCCTGCTCTCATTTGGAAAAGGGTTTGGCTAATGTTCCGGGGGAGTTGAAAAGTCGAGTCTTCGTGTAAGGACGGGTAATAGGTATAGCCTTTTGCATCTGCTGCCTGTTCTTTCCAGGTATTTAAGAGCTGGGCTTTGACTAATTTGATCGCTTTTTCTTTGCAGTGTAGGGAGGGGGTTTTTTCAGTGGGGATGATGTTAAAGGGGTTCCAAGTTGTATCTCGGTTCATTAGGGGTCTTAGCGATCTGGCTAGTTGGTCTATGTGGGGCGGGGCTAGGACATGGGATCCTTCCTTGGAGTTCCAGTTGAGAACTTGTCGTCCTTTGGATTTTCCCTTAATCATTTTGATGCCCATCATGGGCCTGGTGGTGTTCTGGTCTCAGTTCTTATCCCAGACTGGGAAGGTCAGTGGCAAGGCTGAGGTGACTGGGTGTTCTGGAGGGAGTGTTGCGACTCTTATGGCGTATCTCTGATGGAGGTATTGGCAAAGAAAGTCTGGTGGGGGGATTCTTGCGAGGCTTCTGAGAGGGCCGACTGGGGTAGTACTGAAGCATGCTGTAATCTATCTTGCGAACTGGTTGAAAAGCACGTCTAGTTTGGCGGTGGTTCGTTTGTCCGGTTGAAAGACTGTGGCTCCGAACGTGACCTTGGGGATCATGATAGCCATGATAAGCTTTCTTGCATTGTACGCTGTGAGTCCTTTTCCTTTTCTGACTAATCCTTGGATCATTTTCCAAAGGCCTAGTGTTCCTGTAATCCTTTGTTGGAAGTGTGCTAAGGGTTTTCGTTTTCTGTCTGTAAAGTATCCTAGGTACCTGACTAGCTGTTTGGGGGTTATTGCCATATGGCCGAAAAGTATTGGGTCCATGTCTCTGGGTTCGTCTATTTCGGTTGTTGTTTGCCAGTGGATGAGATCTGTTTTTTCATGGGAGAAGAGTATATCCAGGTTGGAGCCTTTATCCTCGACTTGTCGGAACCTTCACTTGATCTTTGGGGTGTTGTCGCGTCTGTTTTTCGAGTAGACCATTATTGACACATCATTGGCATAACATTTTATTAGGTGCAGTTCCTCTAGGTCGTGGACTGGTTTGATGTATATGACAAAGAGTAGGGGGGACAGCAGGGAGCCTTGTGGAGTTCCTACTTATTTTTCGAAGTACTGGTCTAGAGAGCCTTTGTATTGGAGTTTGATTTTTCGTTGGGACAGGAAGGACATGATCCAGTGAATCATGTATTGTGGGGTATCTCCATCTTCGAGCCTATTGCAAAGCTTTTTCTACATCATATTGTCGAAAGCGCCTTTGATATCGAAGAAGCCTGTTGTGACCTTGTAGCCTGCTTTTTGCAGCATGTCTATTTCATGGAAGAGTCTTGTCAGAGCATCGTCTGTGCCTCTGTTCCGTATCATCCCATATTGGTATTTGGAGATCATGTTGTGAGCGAGGGCGTGCTCTGTGAGACGGTTGTTAACTATTTTCTCGAGGACTTTGGAGAGAGTGTTGGCCAGGTTGATAATCCTATACGCTTTGATAACATCGTAGTTTTCTTTATGTGGTTTTGGGATGATCACTGCAAGTCTTTCTTTGAGATTGGCGGGGAGGATTCCATGTTGGAGCATTATGGTGAGGAGGGTGGCTAGGATATGAGGGCACTATTTGTTGACCTACTTCCATACTCTGTAGGGGATGGTGTCTGGTCCCAGGGCACTCTTGTTTTTGGTTTTGCTAAGAGCTTCCCTAATTTCCATGCTTGTGACCGGCGGGGCTTCGGGGTACCATTTAGGACTTGGCGGATCGATATGTGGTCTGCTTGGGAACATTCCGGCTATGATTTTCCTCCCATACTCGCTTGCGTTTGGCGCATCGATGTTAGGCATTCTGTCTTCTTTTGGTTTGGTCTTTAGGCGGCTAACTTTCCAGATGTCGTTTTCGTCTACTGTTCTGACCCAGTTATTCCAGAATTCATCTTTGCTGTTTTGTATTGCTTCGTAGTATCGGTTTCTGGTCGAGTTTCTTGCTCCAATCGAGGCATGTTTATGTTTGTACTTTCAGGCGGTGGAGTTGAAGAGTTTCCTTAGCATGCTTAGTTCCTCGTTCCACCAGGGCTTGCTATATGACATGACTTTTTTGAGAGGGATGCTTTTGGTGATGGTTGCGTATAGTTGGAAAAGTCTTTTATGCAACCACAGTTCTACTCCTTCTTGTGCTGGGTCGTAGTCGAGGTCTATCTGGTTGAGCTCTTCTCTTAGGATAGAGGGTTCTGAGGCGTCTGGGATATTAAAGCATTTCCAGTCCGGAGAGGTTTTTTGTGTGATTTCTGCTGGGAGGGAGGTGTTCAGAGAGACTGGCATATGATCGCTTCCAAAGTCTTGCAATACTTGCATGGTTCTTGCTTCTTGTAATCCTTTTATGTTTGTCCACCACAAGTCCAGGACTCTGTTTTGCCTTTTTTCAGGGTCGATTCTTGTGAAGTCTCCAGGTTCGTTTAGTAGGGTATACTGATTCAGTATCGCTATTTCCACGAGGGAGTTTGCTTGCCAGAACTGTTTTCTATTGTGTGTCCTAAAGGGTTCCCAGAGGGGGTGATGGAGGTTGAAGTCACCGCCAATTATCCTTGTCCCATTTTGTTCCTTGAAGATCCTTTCCCAGTACAAGTCAAGTGCCAGATCTGCATCCCACAGCCGGTTGTACAGGGTAAAGAATTGAAAGTTGTGTCCAGATACTTTGTGTCGAAATTCTAGTGCTACTACATTTGGTGAAGAAAAATCAAGAGAAATTGGGAAAACTGAGTACTCATCAAGAAAAACTTCCTCCACATAAACTACCACTCCTACTACTTTCTCAGCTCCTCCTCTTGGTATGAACGTCCTATATCCTCGGCTGTTCATTGGTTTTTTGTTGTATAGGTACGGTTCTTGAATTGCTATGATGGTGTTTGGTTTGTCGATATTTTGCTGCATAAAATAGATGAAGGTCTTGTTTCTCTTGTGTACATTAAAGGTGATGAAGGTGGGCATTTTGATTTTTCATGGTGTCTTTTCTTTCTGAGGTTCGTGGGCATTGCTGAACTTTTGTCGTGACATTAATTGCTTCCGGAGGGTCCTGCCGCGGCTTGTTGTTTTGCTTGTCTCATTTGGATAACAAGAATGTTGTGTTCTCTATAGGCTCCTCGTTTTGTTTCACAGTCTGGCCAATCCGCCACATGTCCTTCCCTGCAGTTGACGCATTTGGGATGGGCGTGCATACAGTATTTTCCTGATTTTTCTTCTCTTGTGTTGGGTCCAAGGCAAATGACACTTTTGTCTGTTTTGCAGACTTTGGGGTGGTCTTTGTATGTGTGGTCGATGGATCTACAGAGACGGCAGATATCTGTGGGTGATCTGCATCCTGATCTTGGGTGTCCTAGTTTCCAGCATTTTGTGTACTGAGTAAAGGGTGTGCCTGAGTACATGAGCTCTGCTTTTCTGAATCTGTTGAAAAGGAAGATTTCTCCACGGCTGTTTTTGATTATTCGAAGGCAGTCTGGTGTAATTTCAACTGCAATGGAGTAGCAAGGTTTGGGCTCGCCTTTGGGTTTGATGACTCTGACACTCGAGATGGACACTCCTGTGCTATCATAGATTTGATCACCTATGAGCTCGTATAGGTCGATTGGATCTTTGGGGAGGAGTTGTCTGGGGATTCTGTGGATCATTACATTGGAGTTAACTGGGGCGTATCTGACTAGTTTAAATTTGTGGTCGTTCTTTGGGATTTTTGTTTTTGGGTCCTTGACGATGTTCTTTTCGAAGTATTTCTCGATCGCCTCATGGATAGCTGCATTATAAGGGGCGTATTCTGTTGCTTTTTTGTAGGAGGGTGCAACCAAGGATATCATTCCTCTGACATTAATCGAGGCCTGTAGAAGTCGGTCTGTGGTTTTTCCTTGTTTTTCGAGAGTGCGAGCGATTGCGTTGGGTAGGGTTGCGATTATGTAGTCTTTTTCTTCGACATCTTCGATTTTTTCTTTGAATAGGTATATTCTTCTTTCGGTGAAAGGGATTCTATTGGGTTGTGGTGTTTCAGTTTTCTTGTCATTCCGGGGAGGGTTCTCTTCATTTGTCTTTGTTTCTTTTTCTTTTTTGTTGGTCGGGTTGGGTTTGTTGTCTGAGGCTGCTGCTGCGTATGACTTTTTGCTTCCTTGTTAGGCTAGGGGGGCCGCCCTTTCAGTTTTCGGGAGGTGCTTCATGATGAGATCCGTCATTTCACCCATCGGGGGTCTGGGTCCTGATTTCTGTGCGATCATTCTATCGAGTCTCATCTTGCTGACTTGTTCTTCTAGTTTTTGGTTGGTTTTCTTTACTTCAGAGAGTTCGTTGTTGAGGAGATCAAACTTTGTTTGCATGAACTTAGTCATAGCGTCGAAGGATGCAATAAGGGCTTGTGTGATGATAGCTTCGCTAGTGGGGATGTTGGTGTTCGTATGGACCAAGTTGGCGAGATTTAGCACTATGCCTCCAATTGATGGGTTTCCAGTAATGTCCGCGATTTTTTCCCAGGCTGGTTTGTCTGCCCAGGTATTCATGGCCTGTGTGAGAGGGGTGACGTTTTGGGATTGAGTTGGGGTGGACGGGGCTTCTCTTCCCTTTCCTTTGTCTTTCTTCGGTGTTTGATGTGGGGTCAGGTCGTCGTCCATTTTGACTTCAGTTTCTCTGTAGTGTTCATCTGTTGTCCTGGGACGTCCTTAGTCTAGTTCGCCCCTAGCAAATCTTCTTGCTTCTTCAATAATTTCTAGGTGTTCTTAGTGGGTTAACCCTTGTGGGGTTGTAGCGCGCATGTCACGTGATAGCCGGTCGGCGAGTGTGCTGTTAAGTTCATCGTCTTTGTCTTGATTGCTGTCATCATCTCCAGCTTGAGAAGCCAGGGCACTATGGGGGTGTCTGAATGCGGGGCTGTCAAAAATTCCCCAAGCAGGGGTGTGGTGCTAGGCAGTGGGATGAACTTGGCTTGGGTTAGGGGTGGGGGTTTCTTCTCTGAGACTTCGAACAGATCTAGATCTAGAAACTCGTTGTCTGGTGGACTGGGGGGGAGCCATGTTTATCTTGGTTGGGGTTGTAGGGCAGGTTGACATGTTGGGTAGATGCTGCTGGCAAGGCTAAGTCTAGGGTTTACGGCAGTAGCTGGGGGGGGGGGCATTTGAAGACTCAACACCAGAGCACACTTCGGTGGTGATGTTTTTAGCCGAGGGCCCGTCGGTTCTATAGTTCAGCTGAATAGTCCTCAGTGAGGCAATCCCTATCCGGGATCCTATTTAGTGACTAAGAGGCTAAGGTACCCTTGCTTGAGGTCAAAGCTTGGTTTTATCATGATAGAAAAAAGCGTTCGGTAAGAAAAGATGAAAGTTATGGTCAGGTTCGAGTGTCTTGAGAAGCCTGGAAAGAACATGAAGCGACTTATCTTGTCCTCCCTCAGATCACTGATGTACAGACAGGGCATTGCACTCAATTAAGAGCATATGACATAGTCGCGTAATACAGGAGCGATCTGGCTAAGTGCCGTCAGGGTAACCCTTCATACGGCCATTGTGGTCATCGGTCGCATTCGCTTACAGGGACTGAACCAGTAATTAGGCAACCCTGTAGGGTTGGGGAAAACTTGCTTACACTACAAAACCCGCGACCAACTGGTAATTCGTGGGAACATGAAGATGATGATGATGATGATTCATTTTTCATTTTACTAAACTACTTCTCGCAGTTTACAAAAGAATCCGCATACAGTCAAAGACTATGGCGTGCCCAAAAGAAAAGAAAAGAAAAACTAAAGAAACCACCCATTCAAAACAATGTCTGCAAATACAGGCAAGGCCAAACGATCAGAAAAAGCAGGTACCGGTGTTTCCTCCTCCAAAAATCCACCATCACTAGATAAAGGAGACAAGGAAATTGGAGAAACGTACAAAGGAGAAGGGGCCGATGGTCCCTCAGCGGGATTGGTCCCTGTGAAATTCATGTCCAGCCAATCTACAGTATGCGCCCATGGGCCACATGAAGAACATCTGCTCGGGGGCTTTGGGGAAGAGAGGGGGGTACAAGACTTGGGTCTACGGGCGGTGACACTTACATGCACTTGAAACTTGTACTGGTTGGGATGTAGGGGACGCCCAGTTTTTGTTTCCTTGTAGTAGTCCGCGAGTTTTTTGAGCAGTGATGGGCTGTTGAAAATGAGCGTTAGGGAAGGGTTTCCAGGGAGGAATTTTTCTCATTCCAAGATTCTGTCTTTGCATATCCTTATGGCATGCTCGATTGTTTCCGGTTCCAGGTGGCACCTTGGGCAGTTTGTCCTTCCTTCTCTCCATGGGAGATGTCTGGAAAGGTGGGAGCTTCCTGCTCACATTTGGAAAAGGGGCTGGCTAATATTGCGGGGGAGTTGAAAAGTCGAATCTTCGTGCAGGGACGGGTAATAGATGTATCCTCTTGCGTCCATGGCCTGTTCCTTCCAGGCGTTTAAGAGCTGTGCTTTGACTGTTCTAATTGCTCTTTCTTTGCTGTGCAGGGAGGGGGTTCTTTCGGCGGGGAGGATATTGAAGTGGTTCCATGTTGTGTCCCGATTCATGAGAGGTTTTAACGTTCTGGCCAACTGGTCTATGTGGGGCGGGGCGAGGACATGGGATCCCTCTTTGGAATTCCTGTTGAGAACTTGTCATCCTTTTGACTTTCCTTTGATCATTTTTATGCCCATCAAAGGTCTGGCGGTGTTCGGGTCTCTGCTCTTGTCCCAGATTGGGAAGGTCGGTGGTAGGGCGGAGGTAACTGGGTGTTCTGGTGGGAGCGTAGCGGCTCTGATTGCGTATCTTTAGTGAATGTACTGGCAAAGGAGGTCTGGAGGGGGGATTCTTCCGAGGCTTCTGAGAGGGCCAACTGGGGTTGTACTGAAGCATCCTGTGATCAACCTAGCGAACTGGTTGAAGAGTACATCTAGCCTGGCGGTAGTGCGCTTATCCGGCTTGAAGACTGTGGCTCCGAAAGTGACCTTGGGGATCATGACTGCCATGATAAGTTTTCTTGCATTGTGAGCTGTGAGCCCTTTCCCTTTTCCAACTAATCCTTGGACCATTTTCCAAAGGCCTAGGGTTCCCGTAATTCTCTGCTGGAAATGTGCTAGAGGTTTACGCTTCCTGTCTGTGAAGTATCCCAGGTATCTGACTAGTTGGTTGGGGGTTATTTCAGTGTTGCTGAAAAGTATTGGGTCCAGGTCCTCTGGTTCGTCTTTTTCGGTTCTGGCTTGCCAGTGGATGAGATCGGTTTTTTCATGTGAGAAGCGTATATCTAGGTTGGAACCTTTGTCCTCTATTTGTCGAAATTTGCTCTGGATTTTTAGGGTGTTGTTGGGCCTGATTTTGGAGTAACCTGTTACTGAGACATCGTCGGCATAGCTCTTCACTAGGTGCGGTTCGTCTATGTCGTGGATTGGTTTGATGTATATGATGAAGAGGAGGGGGGACAGCGGGGAGCCTTGTGGAGTTCCTACTTGGATTTCGAAGTACTGATCTGGTGAGCCTTTGTATTGGAGCTTTATCTTCCACTGGGACAGGAAGGACATGATCTAATGAATCATGTACTGTGGGCTGTCTCCTTCTTCAAGCCTATCACGAAGCTTTTTCCAGGTCATATTGTCAAATGCTCCTTTGATGTCGAAGAAACCTGTTGTGACCTTGTAGCCTGCTTTTTGTAGCATGTCTATTTCATGGAAGAGTCGTGTTAGAGTGTCGTCTGTGCCTCTGTTTCATATCATCCTATACTGGTACTTGGAAATCATGTTGTGGGTGAGGGCGTGCTCTGTGAGATGGTTGTTAACCACTTTTTCAAGGATTTTGGAGAGCGTGTTGGCTAGGTTGATGATCCTGTATGCTTTCATGACGTCGTAGTTTCCTTTGTTTAGTTTTGGGATGATCACTCCTAGGCTTTCCTTGAGGTTAGTAGGGAGGACTCCATGCTGGAGCATTATGGTGGGGAGGGTGGACAGGATATGAGGGCACTGTTTGTTGACCATCTTCCATACTCTATAGGGAATGGTGTCTGGTCCTGGGGTACTTGTGTTCTTGGTTTTGCTGAGGGCCTATCTGATCTCAGTGCTCATGATCGGTGGGGCCTCCGGGTACCATGTGGGACTTGGCAGGTCGATTTAGGGTCTGCTCGGGAACATTCCTGCTATGATCTTTCTAGCGTATTCGTTTGCGTTCTGTGCATCGATGTTGGGCATTCTGTCTTCTTTTGGCTTGGTTTTTAGGCAGGCTGACTTTCCAGATATCATTTTCATCCACGGTGCTGACCCAGTTATTCCAGTATTCATCTTTACTGTTTTGTATTGCTTCGTAGTAGCGATTTCTGGCTGAGTTCCTTGCTCCAATCGAGGCATGTTTGTGCTTGTACTTTCGGGCGGTGGAGTTGAAAAGTTTTCTCAGCTGGGAACATGAAGCGATGTTTCTTTTATTCCCGTTCTAGTTATTTTACATCCCATAGCCCCAGCAGGGCGTATACACTCAACTAAGAGCAAGAACATAACCGAGACTACAGGATGACCCTCCGCCTACTCGTCCCGGGAACCTAAAAGAAAAAAGGAAAGAAAGGAGAAAAACGCAGACAACTACGTACAAAAGCTGACTGGGGAAAAACAATCACTAGGCAAACCTTAAAACAATGAAAGAAAAACCCCCTATGCAGACTACACGACCGAGCGAAAAATAAAAGAGAAGAGAGAAAGAGAAACGCGCAAACTCCTCCGCACTTTACCAAGGTAGAAAAAACACTATTTACATCGCTGAAAGACTAAAGGTAAAGGTAGGGAGGAGAAACTAAACTCCCCCCATAGTGGTGGACTTGTCCTTCCTGTTAGACTCAGCAAGTTTGGCCTAGATTAACGTCATGCAGATCGGATCGTTTGCTTTGTGGGGGCTGGCGCAGTTGGCACATTGGAGAACGGTGTTCTCACAGGCGAAGCCTTTGGGCTGTTTGCAGTTGGCGACACTGCAGGTATGTTCGGAGATGGTGTGGGGGCCCGCACAAAGTCGGCAGCAGGGAGGTGACTGACAGTTCTGGACGGGATGTCCAAACTTCGAGCATCGAGAGCATTGGGTGTCTGCACTGAAGGGGATGTACTTGACAGTGCGACGGGTCTTGTTGAGGATGGTGAGACCCTTGAGGATATGGGCCTCATTGTTGTTGTCAATAACAGTGATCACCAGGGAGCCATGATTCTGTTTGTTGATTTTTGTGCTGGATGTCAGCCAGCGTGGGGTCATCGCGACAGTGACACCGGAGTTGTAGCTTTCGATCTCTTGATGGAGTCGAGACATTTGTCCTACGGTGTTGAGGTCAGTGGCAGTGGGGACGGCATGGATGATATACTTCTTCCATGTGTGGTTGCGGTTGATTCCTTTGACTTCCGCAAACTCGCCAACAGCTTTGGTGATGACGGGACGGTATGAAAGGACGGCGGCGGCGGTGACTGTCTCCATGGTAGTGAGAACGAGTATAGTGGGGTTGTTGTTTCGGCATCACTGGATGCGCAGGAACGAAGGAGCTTTGGCTTTGTCCAGGGCCGAATTGACATGGTCGCGGATTTGAATGTGGGCATCCTTGCCGAAAGCCGAAGGTTCTTTGATATCGACAATAATTTCTCGGTCGCGGCGGGTGGGGTAGTGCGGGAGTGGAAGCGGGGTGGTTGGGAGAAGGTCCTTCTGGGTGACCTGACCACTCTTCTTCTTTTGTTTTTTAGAAACGACTTGAGCCCAAGTCTGAGCGTCTTGGGCTTGTTGTGGGGCGGGGAGAGAGGTGGAGGTGGTGGCGATCGATCAAAGTTTTCTGAGATCTTTCACGGTCGCTTTTTGTTGTTTTTAAATGTCCTTGAGGGACTCAAGGACTTCAGGTAGGGTGGGCGAGGCTTCAGTGATGGGCACTGGGGTCTCGGTTACGGGCAGGGGCAGTCGCGACTCCAGGGCGGTGACTCAGTTAGCGAGGTCCGTCTGGGTGTTGGCGATGGTGGTGAGGGTCGTCTGGATCGAGGCCAGCGACTGTTGAATGGCAGGGAGGTCTCTTGCAAAGAAAGCAGTAAGGTTCGATTTATTGTAGGCCTCGACGGCCATAATATCACTGTAACCACTTCCAGTGAAGGTGTAGGTGCCGGTGGTGTTGTAACTCAGGAGCTGACCGAATCCGGAAGTAGCAAGGTCTATTTGAATTTTTCGGAGGGCTTCCACC
>JABYPW010001285.1:0-16420 GCA_016880775.1 Phymatotrichopsis omnivora
CCCCCTATGCAGCTGACATGTATAGCACAGGCAAAAAAGTACTTCAACATCCTTAAGCATGACAACACAATCCACAAAGGTCTCACCCCACACAACTGAAGAAGACTGGTCATGGCAATGCCCATATCATAAATGACATGGTGCTGTGGTTTACAGGTTTTTCAAATAAAAACTCTAGATTCTTTTTTTGAGTGCTTTGAATATACCTAGTCTCATTTATTGAAGTCCACAAAAGAGGGCTTCTACATGTGCATATTGTGCTCAAAGTGTGTAATCATCCTCTTAAGTGTTTTTCTTTATTCACTAAAAAAATATAGGTTAATCAGGAGATTTCCTTCAATGAAATTAGTGAAGGCAGAGTTACCAACTGAGTTGAAGACTAAGAATTGTGTAGCCTCATATTGAAACTCAATATGCACCCAGCTAGCCATCTGAATAATCCTAATAACCACTATAGTAAAAATGTGTTTGGGATTTTCCCAAAAGAACTGATATCCTATAACAGGGTTAAAAGATTTAGGCCATGTAAAATTTAGGAGAAGGAAGGAAGAGGATACATGGGTGGTGAGTTTTTTTTTCTTCTTTAAATCATGTTGCATTTGTTTTAGGTACAAACTCTGCATGCATCTTTTATGGATATGGCATGACAAAACATATACCTACCTCAAACATCCCCTAAGTTACCCCAAGGCAGAAGAAAAAGCAACAAAAAAGGCAAGCAGTGCCAAAAAAGTAAAGAGAGATAAGAGCAAGAGCATGAGAAAAACAGAGAAACCACAAAGACACCTATCACATGTGATAGGAAGGAACAAGCCTAACAGAAAGGAAGAAATAAAGACAAGAGTACCAGGACCCTACCCTTTTGCCCTAAGGAGGTAACCTTACAACACCTAGAAAAAGAAATAGGAAAAAGCAAAAGCACTAAGTACACTATAAGAGAGAAGGGTGATTAATGTTAAAGAGAATACACCAAACATTGACTAAAGTTGTAATGGAAGACTTATAAGGGTTATAGTGCAAGGTATAGCACAAGAAGCTTCACAAGAGAGTTTTACTAAGTGAACTCAGATATCTCAACCAGTAGGCAAGAATGGCTTATGTTTGTACCTTTTGTCAGAGAGTCATAAAGGAGATGAAGATCTTTTTAAACAAAAGCAAAGTATATTCTTAAGGCTCAGGGGTGAGGATGGTCTAGTGGTATGTCTATCCTGGTGTCATTGTGTGGTAATGCACAATGTCATGGGTTTAAATCACACTCACACCACTGCTAATATAACATGATTTCCCAGTTGGTCACAGTTTTTGTAGCATAAGTGAGTTTTCCCTTACTGTACATAGTTCCCTAATTACTGGCAAGTCTATGTAAGTGAATGTGACTGATCACAATGGCTGTATGAAGGGTTACTCTGACAGTGCTGAGTGAGTTCGCTCCTATGTTATATGACTATGTCATATGCTCTTGATTAAGTGTAACACCCTGTCCATTCATACTGTGTCTGAGGGAAAAGAAGGGAGTATTCTTAAGGCTTAAAGATGGTACAAGACTTAAGATAAAGGCTAGAGAGAGAAGAGGATATGCTTCTCTCTCAGTTCACTATTATATAGGTAGGGCATGTACACAAGCTTAATTGCAAAGACATAGCCACATACATAATAGCGATCTCACTAAGCACTGTTAGGGTAACCCTTCATATAGCCATTGAGGTCATCAGTCACATTCACTTACAAGGACTGAACCAGTAATTAGGCAACCTTGTATGGTTAGAGAAAACTCACTTACACTACAAAACTTACAACCAACTGGAAATTCATGGTATGGAATGAGGCAAGCAGGATTTGAACCTATATAATATTGTACATTACTGTACAATAACACCAGGATAGCCATACCACTAGACCATCCTCCCTATAGACAGAAAAGAGAAAACATAATGCATCACTAATTGCAATTCTTATTAGCCACTATTGTATAGATAGGGTGTGTACACTCAATTAAGACTAAGGACATAGTCATATACATAGGAGCAATACTTGCTAAGCACTATCAGGGTAACCCTTCATACTGCAATATAACACATCACTTGATATTATACTCGCTTGGTCACTTATATAGGTCAGTAAACTCAGTTAAGAGGAACTTCACTTCCCTAAAGCACCTTTGATGCATACAGAACTGGGACGTTACACTCAACTAAGAGCATATGACATAGGTTCTGTAGCTTCTATTTTTGGGTTCCCCCTGCCTTCTTATGTCCAAGTGTAATACCCTAAGCATATATAGTAGTACATAGGTATACATAGCAACAGGCTGAGGAGTCTATAGACTAGCTTAAGCTAACCTCAGGTTAAACTGCTGATTACCTTTCTCAGGACTACCAGGGTGTTCTTACACCTAAATCAGGTAACTACATTAACTGGCCTTTGTAAGAGCTTTAAAAATGCATGAGCAGACTCCTTAGCAACTGGTTCTAGGGGCTCCTACCACCATCACACTCACTAGCCTTCACCACCCCAATACTACTTGGCTATTTACTATAGGGTGATGAGAAAGGGACAGCAGTAATGAGTTAACTAGGCCCTTACTTCCTTACCTAGGAACTTAATTAAGAGCAAGGTTATAGTTATATACATAGGAGTGATACTCACTAAGTGCTATCAAGGTAACCTTTATATAGCCATTGTAATCATTAGTCACATTCGCTTACATAGACTCACCAGTAATTACAGAACCATGTACAGTCAGGGAAAACTTGCTTATACTAGGAAACCTATAACTGACCAGGAAATTATGGTATTAAGGACTGGAATAAGGGGGATTTGAACCTATAACATTGGGCATTACTATATAAGGGCACTAGGACAGGTATACTACTAGACTATCCTCACCCTACATATTACAACATTTGATAATTTATTTCACTTTTCCTAAGTTTTACATCTAACTTCCTTTAGTAGCATATAACAAATCACTTGATATTATATTCCCTTGGTCACTATTATATAGACAGGTAAGGTATACTCAATTAAGAGCAAAACAATAATCACATATATAGGAGCAATACTTGCTAAGCCCTATTAGGGTAACCTTCATTCAGCACATAATACATTGCTTGATATTATGCTCCCTTGGTCACTATGATATGTACAGGTCAGGTACACTCAATTAAGAGTAAGGCTATAGTCATATACATAGGAGTAATACTCACTAAGTGCTATCAGGGTAACCTTATATAGCCATTGTGTCCTCATCAGTTGCATTCACTTACATGGACTTACCAGTAATTAGGGAACTATATATGGTTAGGGAAAATGCCATTATGCTACAAAACCTACAACTGACCTAGAAATCTTCATATTAAGGAGTGGTATGAGTAGGATTTAAACCTACAACATTGTGCATTAATGTACAATGATACCAGGATAGGTATACTAGTACACCATCCTCACCCTACATAACATATCACTTAATAGTTTATTTCTCTTTTTCTAAGTTTTACATCTGACTTCCTCTAGCAGGACATAACACATTGCTTGATATTATATTCCCTTAGTCACTATTATTTACACAGGTCAGGTAAACTCAATTAAGAACAATGCTATAGTCATATATATAGGAGCGATACTTGCCAAGCACTATCAGGGTAACCTTCATACAGCACCTAATACATCCTGGTATTGATACTCCCTCAGTCACTATCATATAGCCAGGTTGGGTACACTCAATTAAGAGTAAGGTAATAGTTACATATATAGGACCAATATTTGCTAAGCACCATCAAGGTAACCTTCATATACCCACTAAGGTCATTGGTCCCATTCACTTACATGGACTTACTAGTAATTACGAACCATACACAGTCAGGAAAAACTCACTTACACCTCGAAACCTGTGACCAACTAGGAAATCATGGTAATAAGGTATAGTATAAGTAGGATTTGAACTTACAACATTGTGCATTACCACACAATAATACCTAGACAGCTATACCACTAGACTATCCTCCCTCTACATAATACATTACTTGTACTGATGTTCCTTCAGTCACTGTTCTATAGACAGGGTATATACACTGAATTAAGAGCAAAGACATTGTCATATACATAGGATTAATACTCACTAAGTACTATTAGGGGAACCTTCATATGGCCCTTGTAATCATTAGTTGCATTCACTTACATAGACTCACCAGTAATTAGGGAATAATATACAGTCAGAGAAAACTTGCTTATACTACAAAACTTATGACTGATTAGGAAATCATAGTATTAAGGGGTGGTGTGAGCAAGATTTGATCCTACAACATTGTGTATTACTTTACAATGACACCAGGACACCCATACCACTATACTATCCTCACCTCACATAACATGTCGCTCAATAATTTATTTCCCTTTTTCTAAGCTTTACATCTGACTTCCTCCAGTGGGGTGACAAAACACATTACTCAACAATTTATTTCCCTTTTTATAAGTTTTATATCCAGTTTCCTCCAGCAGGGCATTTACACTTAATGAAAAGCAATGACATAACTGGAAGAGTCTGATGGAGAGAAAAGGCATAACACATCACTTGCAATTGGATTCCCTAAGCACCTTTAATACTTGCAGAACTTGGATGCATACCCAGAATTAACTGCAAAGGCATGCATAACACATTGCTTGATGATTATGTTCCCTCGGTTACTATATTACAGACAGGTCATTTACACTCAATGAAGAGTAAGGCCATAGTCACATACATAGGAGTGATATTCACTAAGGCACCATCAGGGTAACCTTCATATGGCCCCATTATATATCACTTGATGATTATGTTCCCTTGGTCACAGGTACACTCAATAAAGAGTAATGATATAGTCATATACATAGGCAGGATATTCGCTAAATGCTGTCAGGGTAACCTTCATACAGCCATTGAGGTCCTAGGTCATATTCACTTACATGAACTCACCAATAATTAGAGAACCATGCATGGTCAGGGAAAACTCACTTATGCTACAAAACCTATGACTAACCAGGAAATTGTGGTATTAAGGTGTGGTGCAAGTGGGATTTAAACCTATAACATTGTGCATTACTGTACAATAACACCAGGACAGCCATACAACTAGACCATCCTTGCCCCCATAACATATTGCTTGATAACTAACTTTTCTAATGACTACATAAGGCACTGCAGGGGGGCTTTTACATACAACAAAGTACAAGAACATAACCTGTAGCCCTCCCCCCTCAAAATCCTCTATAGACCTATACTGACAAAAAAACTTTTGTCAACTATGTACAAAAGCTGACTGGGGAAAAACAATTACTAGGTGAACCTTAACACAATGAAAGAAAAACCCCCACTATGAGAATATGCTACTAGGTAAAAAGTAAGAAAGGAGAAATGTGCTAAACTACCCTTTGCCTTACCACTACAGAAAAACATAAGTTCAATATGGAGCATAAGAGAAAAAACAGAAGAGAAAAGAGACTAAACCCCTCCCATTATTGTAGACTTATCCTTGCTGTTAGACTTAGTGATCTTACCCTAAATCAAGGTCAAAATACCCAATTCTAACTGAGAGTTTACATCAGGAATTATAAAGGAAAAGAACCTGATTGAAACATTCCATTACAAATTCCTGCATGCTAAATGAATTCCCTAGAGGTTAATCATACAATTGAACAAGATTCAGCTCACAGTTAGGCAGGATTCCCTATGCCTCTCAGAGGGAATACCTCTAAGGGTCATGTCCTCTGACAATATGGCTAATCAGTACATCATGACAATATTGGTTAGACAAGTCCCATCATTAGTCAAGTGTAGCCAATCCTCTTAATGTCATATTGTCAAAGCCTCACCTCGCTTAGTCAGTGCTCAGTGGCAACGAAACTCATCACTTGATACTGTGGCATAATTCCTCAAGGGGAAGTACTTACAGCTTCTGACATAACCCATATGTTGACCTGGAACTTCATTCTGTGCATGAACTGGTACCTTGGAAGACTACAATAATGGTGTTCTATAAAAGTCCTCCCAGAAAACAGAAGAAAAGAAAGACAGGAGAGGGGAAGGGATCTAGGATTCTATCTTCTCCTCATATTTAGCAAGTTCCCTAGCTTAACATCCTTTGTCATAGTAGTGATGTAAGTTAGGCAGCATGGATCATAAGCAGTATCTGCACCTTTGCATTTGAAGGTGGTATATTCACATTATCACCCTTTAACCTTGAAGTCATAGTTGCTGCAAGGGTGAACAACTAGCTAGTGTTTTCCAGCACAGTAGTGGCAGATCAGTTGATAAGTACAGGATAGCTAGTGGTGACCAAACTGGATGCAGTGGGTGCATGGAGTAGAATTGCTAAATATCATTACTGTTCAGTCTCTCAGTTCTTGTTTAGGATGATGAGACCCTGAAAATTGGTAGTAGTTATTGTTAACTATATAAAATAGTAACAATAGAAGATGCTTTCTTGCTAGCAACCTTTTCCTTGGAAGAAAGCTAGCATGGGGTTTGGATGAGAAGGAGTCCATGGTTGAATGTCTCAATCTCCTCTTAGATCTTGGACATGTTTTCAAAATTGAAGACTCCAGGGGGTTAGGTGGGCACATTGTGCACAATGTACTTCTTGTACAAGAATGTATGGTGAAATCTGGTGGTGTTCAGGAAGAACTTCCTAACAGCTTCCATGACAGGTGCTTTATAGATGAGAACTTGTTAGGTGGTTGTGTTTTCCATAATGGAAAGGAAGATATTGTATTGGCTAGCTTTTCAGCCAGATTGAATTTGGCAGTCAGAGGGGACATTCTTGGAAAAAAAGAGCCTTGTTAACTTTGTCTTATAAAGCAATGGGAATAAAATTAAGATTTCTCCCTCCAGTTTGATGATTATCTTGCATTATGACCTGGCTAGGTAGTTTGGGGCAGGAATAGAGGTGGTGGCAGTAGTCTGTGGCATAGCTGGCTGTTTGCCTTTTCAGTTCATTTTGAGAACCTTGGTCCAGGAGTGACTATGAGCATTCACTAGAGCCTAGGTGACTGTGGTGTTAGGAGGCACAATTGGCAGATTGCTAGTTGTTGAGATTGAAGATAGGCTCTATGAAGAAACTAACCTCTTCACAGCTTGAGCAGTTTTCAAGGTCTCTGACTATATCTTTTGGCAGATTCAGTAAGAGCTGCTTGTGGAAGGTAGGGGCCACAGTTGGAGCTGTAGTGGAGTTGCAAGTTGTGATGGCTTTGAGTTCATTTAAGCATTCTTCAATCATTTGTTGGTTAGCTTGAAGGGCAGTGACAGACTGTTAAATCTTTTCAATAGACTGTGGAGGGTAGGGAGAGTGGTGTTGTAGAAGTCTAGTTGAGAAGAATAAAGCACTTCATCAAGAACCAATTTTAGGTCTAAGCACAACATAGGACCTCTATCAGCAACTATGTGCATAACTATATCAAAAAGGGGATCTCTGAAGAAATCAGAGAGGGTTTTAACAGATGAAGAAGCTTGGTGCATGAGATCAGGAGGATAAAGGTGGGGATTGGGTTGGTGATGACATTTGCAACATGTTGTGATAGTTGTTATGGTGTTAAGGTTTTCTAAATTTAGTAACAGAGTGTATTATATAACAGAGAAGCTTAGATGCCTGGTGTTTTATATTCCTTATCTTATAAAACTTCTGGAATGTCATGTATATGTGGACATTTGCTCCACTATTAATGTTTTTATGTATCTTTATAAGTATCTATTCAAAGGCCCTGATATAACCTCATTCACAGTTAATACTAATGATAAGCCTAGGGATAAATCACAGGACTACATTACTGGGAGGTATCTTTCTACTTCTGAAGCTGTCTGGCAGATATTTCAATTTAATATAACTAAAAAGGAGTTGGCAGTGGTATCATTGAGTATAAACTTACCAGATCAAAGTCTAGGTGAAATGCATTGTACATTTGGAGAATGCTCAACAGCATCAGACATTAAAAGATATTTTAAGACCAAGGTGGGAGAGTTTCAATGAAGTTCAGATACTACAATACTACAAAAGATACAGATTAGCAAGGTATAATCCTAATATTAATCTTAGGACTAATGAGTAGGTAGAAGTTCCAAGTGAACTGCCAAGGATGAAAATTATCAAAAGAGCAAGAGGTGAGATAGTTACAAGGGTTTGTACTATTCCACCTAAATCTAATGAGTTATGCTATTTACAGGCTATGATGCATAAGAGTGGGTATAGTTTTGAGGATTTACAAAACATAAATGGAATTCTCTATAATACATTTCAAGAGGCAGCATCTGCTTTAGCCCTTTTGGCAAACTTGTACAAGTCTTGGTAAACTATAGAAGAGGCAATTCAGTACTATTACTATCTAGCACAACTCAGGTTCCTTTTTGTGCAGTTTTTAATTGATATTCCAACTCCAGTGTTAGAGATATGGAATGAATTCTGGAAAAAATTGTGCAAGGATTACTTACAGGAGAAGGCAAATGACTACAAAGCAAAAGAAATAGCTCTCTGAGATATCCAAAAATTTTCCTTGCATCACAAGATTCAAGTTTGGAAGCTTTTGGTTCACCAGCTGCTAGAAAATCAGCAACAGAACTTGAGATAGAAGAAGAAATATTTTGAAGGAGGAAGGAACAGTTGAGAGAAGATGCTAATACTATGTTCATTCAGATGCTTGCAGAGCAGGTAGATATATTTCAATCATAGGAACATTTGAAGAGGAAGGGACTGTGAATAGGGATGAAGTCTTTTTTATTGATGGAAAAGCAGGGAGAGGGAAAAGCTTTTTGATGAAAGCATTAATTGCTTTTTCAAGGGGAAACAGAAAATAGGTGGTTGTTGTTAGATCTACAGCATTGAGTGTCCTTGGATATGAGGAAGGAAGGACAGCATATTCTGTTTTTTGGAATCTCTATATTTAAGTACTTTATTATAATCCAGGATTTACTAACAGGTAATTTTTAAGCATAATAGCAATCTCAAATCAAGTATTGCTATATGAAGGTTACCCAATGGCACTTAGTGGATGAAGGTACATCCTGATGCTCCTATGTATGTGATTATGTCATTGCTCTTAATTGAGTGTACATGCCCTGTCCATACAATAGTGACTGAAGGAATCCAAATTCCTCAAATCAAGTATTAGGGCTAAGTTGAACAAAGCGTAGTACTTGTGGAAAGCAGAAGTTGTCATATGGGAAGAATAGGCTCTTGAACTCCCTTGGTCACTATGTACAGACAGGGCATCACACTCAATTAAGAGCATAATGTCATAATGGAAGAATTCCCTAAGGAAAATAAAGCAGCTATTAAGTGTATTGATATTCTGTTAAAAACTCTAGTGGAATTGGAGGAGCCCTTCTGTGGCAATGTTTTTATTGGTGTTGGATACTTTTGACAAGTGGCACCATGGGTATAGGGGCTAGAAAAACAGGGACACTGCAAGCATCAATAATTTCTTCAAGTCTATGGTGTAAATTCAAGATTCTTCACCTTAACAGACCTATAAGAAATGTACTTTACCTAGGATACAGTCAGTGGGTTGACCAAGTTAGAGATGGAATAGTTGATGACAAAAAAGTAAAAATTTAGTTTGACATTGTGGATACAATAGATGATGCAATAGACTTTCTGTGAAGTGATAGTATGCAAGAATCTTGTAGTGATTATATCTACTGATCATTCCTAAGTCCTCTAAATTTGTACATCAATGACTTCAGTAATCAAATATTGAAAAAGATTTGTACCAGTGAGGGTATAGGGATACCTTTTAGCTCTGGAAAAGTTTAACACTATTATTATTAGAGCATATATATTTCAGTTGTAATTCAGTGAAAGATGGAGAGAAGGAACCATCCCATCTAACTACCAGCAGCAACTCAAGATTATTAGCCCTACTAAATGAACTGGGGATACCACCACATGAGTTGTATTGAAAAAGAGGGCCAATTTGTTCAATCATTTGGAATATATCTGTAGATAATAGGCTGGTTAAATGAAAGTTTCATGAAAGGTTTATTGAGGTTGAAATATTAGATATAAGTAGTAGACAAAGAATATTCTGCTTACCTAGGATAACCTATAACTTCTAACCAGCTGGCCCCCACAATGTTTTCTTCTCTATCATGGTGGAAAATTCAACTGCACAACAAGTCCTTACCTATAAAGTGACTGTTGAGGAAGTGGTTATGAAGTTCTTCCCCAACACAGTAGGCCTTAAGAAGTACATAGTAAACAATGTACTAACCCCTTAGCCACTGGAGTCTCCAATTTCTAACACATCCAAGATCTATAAGGAGATTGAGACATTCAACCCTGGAGTCCTACTTGCATAAACACCATGCTGCCTTGCTTCCAAGGAAGGTCACTGGCAAGAAAGCTTCTTCCATTGTTACTGTTATTATTAACAACAACCACTTCTACATCTTAAAGGGTCTTGTAGTCCTAAGCAAAAACTGCAAAGCTGAACAATGTGTCACTTTCAGTAACACCACTCAGTGCACCTACTGAAACCAATTTAGACATCACCAACTGCACTGTACTTCCTAGCCCATCTACTGCTATTGTGCTGGAAAACACCTCACTAAACACACTTGTGGCAACTCTGACTACAAGATCAAAGGCCAACAATGTGAGCATACCACCCTCAAATGCATCTGTTGTAGATGTGCCCATGCTGCCAATGACCTATGCTGCCCTACTTACATTGTTGTCATGACTAAAGATGATAACCTTAGGGGCCTAGTTGAACACAAGGAGGAAATGGAGTCCTAGATGCCCTTCCCCTTCTTTTCCCTTTCTTCTGTTTTACAGGAGGACTTTGGTCAATGTTTCATGTGTTCTTCTTAACATAAACTGCTGTTCCCTTTTACAGTGTACATAGTGTGTTTGCTCTTCCCTCTTTCATTTTCTGGGTGTTGTAAGGTTCACCTCCTCAGGCAAAAGGATAGGGTCCTGCTACTCTTTTTTGATTCTCTTAGTTTCTGTCATGCCTATTCCTTCCCCTCACACACACTGGGTGTCTTTGTGTTTTTGTGTTTTTCTTTGCTACTTTTCTCTCACCTTTCTTTGCTCCTGTTCTACCATGTGCACTCTTTCATCACTTGCTCTTCTATCTCAGGGGTCAGTTTTGGGACATCTGGGGTAGGTATAGGTTTTGTCATGCCATATATCCAGAGAGGATGCATGCAGAGCTTGTACCTTAGCCGTATGAAGGGTTACCCTGACGGCGCTTAGCGAGATCGCTCCTGTGTTACATGACTATGTCATATGCTCTTAATTGAGTGCGATGCCCCATCCGTATATCAGTGAACCAAGGGAGGACAAGTAAAGTCAGAGCTTGTACCTTAAAACAAATGTGACATGAGTTAAACAAAAAAAAAACTCCTTTAGTGAACCTCCATTATAATGCATGTAGTTACTAAAGTCAGAAAACCTCAACACCACCACAACTTTCACAACATGACTTCACAATGGTCAACTCACAACTCATATCTTCTCCCTATAAACCTCCCATTTCTGCAGCAATCAAGGAGCAAGGTTGTTCTGCTATTCAAAGTTTCAGTGACATCCTCACTGATCCCCTACATGAAGCAATCCTTAAAGCCTGTAGAGAGAGAACACCTGGAAGGTGTGCAACTTTGTGGCTGAGCAAACTTAGCCACAGTGGCCATTAGTAATGTCAATGCAATTGGAATTCTTTAACAGGACCCTTCTGGCCCTTATCCAGTTGGTAGATGATTTAATAGTCCCCTCTCCCAATTCAAGTTGGTAAACAGTGGCTTGTGAACAATGCTTCAATGAACTTGAGGCCATCACTACCTACAACTCTGCCATAGCTCAAAATGTGACCCCTACACTTCTACACCTAGCTCTTGCTGAATTGGTTAAAAAGATATGGTCAGAGACCTCGAAAACTGCTAAAGCTGTGAAAAACCTTGCTTCTTCATTGACCCCACCTACAATTACAAGTAGTATTGTGCCCTAAGCCCCTCAAAACACCACAGTCTCCTAAGCCCTAGTACATCCCTATAATCACAACTGGGCTAAGGTTGTTAAAAGAACTAAAAAGGTAAAGCCCTGGCTATACCACAGACCACTGTATTCCCTTCCACTCCCAACTAGCCTTCTAAGTGAGAGTGCAAAATTATTATTAACCTTGAGGGAGAAATCCCTTACTTTAATCCAAGTGCAGTCTGACACAAAGTCAACAAGGGTCTTGTCTCCAAGAAAGCCCATTCTGCTTGCCAAATCTGATCCATCTAATAGACTAGCCTATACAATGTATTCCTTGCAGTCATAGAAAATACCACTGTATAACAAGTTGTCACCTATGAGGCAACCATTGAGGAAGTGATTAGGAAGTTCTTTCCCACCACCACTAACTTCTGCTGCAACTTCTTGTATAAGAAATACATTGTGCACAAGGTGGTATCAATAAAAAATGGGAAAATACTCCACACAAGGTGCTATCCCAAGCCCTTATTGTCTCTGACTTCAAATACATATCTAAGATCTAAGAGGAGATTGTGACATTCAACCATGTAGTCCTGCTTGCTTAGACCCCATGCTGGCTCACTTCCAAGGAGAAGGTAGCTAGCAAGAAAGCTTCTTCTGTTATCATCAATGTCATTGTTAGCAACAACCACTACCATTTCTCCAAGTGTCTTAAAAACTTAAACATGAACCACAAGACTGAATGGTATATTACCTTTACTAACACCACCCAGTGACCTATTCATTGTTAGCAACAACTACTACTATATCTCTAAGGGTCGCACAAACCTAAACAAGAACCACAAGACTGAATGGTATTACCTTCACTAACACCACCCAGTGCACCTGTTGCAGCAAATTTGGTCACCACCAACTATGCTACTTCATTTTTTACTGTCTTTGTTCCTAGGTAAACCAAGTCCTTTCCTTGCACTGTCACTTTATGGGAGTTCTAGTTAGGAAATGCCTGGCCATTTGTCTTTTGGAGATATGTTCTTTAGCTATTTTGTTGGTGAACTCATTTCTCAGGATGCTATCATGCCAATGACATGATTCTATAATAAGACATTTTTTAGGTTAAGGCAGTGGGTTATTTTGAAGATTTAGGCCACCATATAGTGACTGTTAGTGACTGTCAGAGGGTTTTTAGAGGAAGTGGCTTTTAGCACTGACTAGTACATGGCAAAGACTCATAGTATGGTGATTGTTTGTTTTACATCTTTGAAATACATAAGGGCTTGTTCCAGTCTTTTGTGTATTCCTTGTAGTTCTCTGTCAAAGACTTCTAGGGCTGTTACCAGGTTCCTACTGTAGCACATTGCTCGCCATGTCAATGTTATATATCAGGGGTGAGAAGCATGTGCAAGAAGGTGCAACCTTCTGCATTACAACACACTCAGTTACTAAATTTAGAAAACCTCATTACTATGACAACTATCACAACATGTTGATGGTCATCCTCCATTCCCCATCCCCCTAATATCCCTCCAACACTCATGGAGCAAGGTCATTCTGCTATCAAAACTATCAGTGCTTTCCTCACTGATCCCCTTCACTAAGCTATTGTAGCAGCATGCAGAGAACACCCTAAAGGCATGGACATTCATTCCTCAGCTAACTCAGCCATGTCTGGAGTTTTGCTCTCCATGGAACTAGAGTTCTTTAACATGACCCTCCCCACTCTAATCTAGACTATTGATAAGATTCAACAGTGTGTCTCTGCTGTGCAGGCTGGCCAATGGTCAATTAAAGAGCACTTCAAGGAACTGGAAGCTATCACCACCCACAACTCCACTGCCCAAACTGTGGCCAATGCTCCTCTAGACCTAGCTTGCACTGAATCTGTTAAAAAGATATGGTCAGAGATCTCCAAAACTGCTAAAGGTGTGAAGCAGCTTGTCTTATCATAGACCCTGCCCTAATTGCAACAACTGGCAAAGCAACACTTGCACCACCTGATGCCACAGTCACCTGGGCCCCAGTGAATGCCTATGACCACTCATGGAATGAGGTTATCCAAAAGAACTGAAGAGGCAAAGCACCAGCTATGTTAGAAACCACTGCCACCTTCTCTGCTCCTATATCAGGCTATTTAGCTAAGTGAGAATGTGAGATAATCATCAACCTTGAGGGAGAAATTACTGACTTTAACCCTATTGCCATTTGAGATGAAGTCAAAAGGCTCTTGTCTCCAAAAATGCTTCCTCTGCCTGCCATTTCTGATCCATCTGAAAAGCTGACCCCTGCAATGACTTTCTCTCCATCATGCAGAACACAACTGCCTAACACATTCTCACCTATAAAGTGACCATCATTGAGGAAGCTGTTAGGAAGTTCTTTCCAAACACCACTGGCTTTCACTGCAACATCTTCCACAAGAAGTATATATATCATGCACCATGTGCCAACCCAAGCCCATAGCATCTCTGATTTTGAGCACATGTCCAAGATCCACAAGGAGATTGAGGCATTTAACCATCGAGTCTAACTTGCACAAACCACCCACTAGCTCACTTCCAAGGAGAGGGTTACTGGCAAGAAAGCTTCTTCCATTGTTGTCACAGTGATTGTTAATAACAACCATTTCTGCATTTCCAAGGGTCTTACAATTCTGAGCAAAGGCAGGAAAACTGACACTATCCTGTGCAGTCACTGCAACCAGTATGGGCATCACCAGCTGCACTGTACTTCCTAGCACATTTGCTGGTATTATTGCTAGTATTAGGCTGCAAACATCTCTTAACCAAGCACACTTGCAGTAATCCTCACTGCAAGGTCAAAGGCCAATAGTGTGAGCACACCACCCTCAAATGCATAAACTATGAAGGTGCCCATGCCACTAATGACCCATACTGCCCTGCTTTCATAGTTGCAATGGCAAAAGATGATAAGCCCAAGGACCATGCCAATCAAGAGGGAGAAATAGAATCTTAGGGCACTTTCCCCCTTCCCTTTCTCTTTCTTCCATCTGTACAGGAGGACTTTAGTCATTGCTTGGTGTGTTCTAGGACATGAATTCCTTTTCTCTTTTGTGTACTTAGAGTGCTTCATGCTTGTCCCTATTTTTTTTTCTAGGTGTTTTAAGGTTTGCCTTCTCAGAGTGAAAGGATAGGGTCTCACTGCTCTTATCTGTTTTTTCTCAATTTCTGGTAGGCTTGTTCCTTCCCCTGGCACATAATGGGTGTTATTCTGTTTTTGTCTTTTTGTATTTTTCTTCCACTCCATTTCTTGCCTTCACTATTTCACTGCTGCAAAACATTTTGTTGCTTTTTCTTCTGCCTTGGGGTCAAACTCAGATGCTGTAGAAGCTGTAGGATTTGTCATGCCATATCCTTAGAGAATGCATGTGGAGCTTAGTACCTAGAAACAATGTGACATGATTTAAACAAAAAAAAAAAATATGTGTAGAAGGTGCCATCCTTCTCCATTACAACAACACACTCAATGATTGAATTTAGAAAACCTGGACCCTACAACAACTATCACATGTCCCAATGGTCATCCTCTATTCCACTACCCCCTAATATCCCACCAGAGCTCATGGAGCAAGGTCATGCTCCTATCAAAACCATTGATTTCCTCACTGATCCACTACACCAACCAGTTGCAGCAGCATGAAGAGAACACCATAAAAATGCAGACATCTGTGCTGCATCCAATGCAGCTGTGTCTTAAATAGTGCTTTTCATACAACTGGAGTTTTTTAACATGACCCTCCCTGCCCTCACCTAGTCTGTTGAAAGGATTCAACAATCTGTCCATGCTCTCCAAGTTAGCCAGCAGTTGGTTGAAAAGTGTTTCAATGAACTTGAGGTGATCACCACCCACAACACCATAGCCCCAACCATGGCCACTGGCCTCCCTGACCCAGCTCTTGCTGAATCTGTTAAAAAGATACAGTGATAGACTTCCAAAACTGCCAAAGCTGTGAAGAAGCTTACTTCCTCATAGATCCTACCTTTGATCACAATAACTGGTAGAGTGCCCCTGGCACCACCTGATGCTATCTGGACTTCCCTAAGCAGCTTGATGCCAAAAGAACCGGGGTGTCGCACTCAATCAAGAGCATATGACTAGGTTCAGTGGCTCCCACTTTTGGGTTAATGCTCTCTCCCCCTTTTTAGGTCCAAGTGTGATATCCTGAGCATACCCAAAGGTACGCGGGTAGGCATGGCAACAGGCTGAGGAGTCCGTAGACTAGCCTAAGCCGACCTCCTTTTAAACCGTCGATTACCTTCCTCAGAACTACCAGGGTACTTACACCTTAAAGGAATGGCTGCCTTTGCTGGCCTTCGTTGATACCCAAGTAGAGCCTTAGAGACAAGTCCTAGTTGCCTCCACCACCGTCACACTCATTAGTACCTACTACTACTCAGCGCTTTAATCTAGGGTGATGGGAAAAAGACACCAGTAATGTGTTAACTGGGCCCTCGCTTCCT
>JABYPW010001286.1:0-16416 GCA_016880775.1 Phymatotrichopsis omnivora
GCTACAAAACCCGCGACCAACCGGTAATTCGTGGTATGGAATGGGACGAGCGGGATTTGAACCCACGACATTGCGTGTTACCGCACAACGACACCAGGACAGCCATACCACTAGACCATCCTCGCCCCTAGGTATAAAGGTATAAGCTACCAGCTCTTATATAAAATAGCCTTGTTGATATTTCATGTATAAGTTGAAATATAGAATCTTCATGAAGGGATGGATAGTATATGTATCCTTTGGTGGGTTAAGCTCACTTTTTCCATTCTACTATGAGGTGGTCTTTGGCTGACTGAAGGACTCTTTATTTACTATGAAGCAATAGGGTGTTTTCATTAAGTAGCATATTAAACTAATTGAATACTCTGTCCCTGTCTATATAGGTTTTGAGGTTTCTTGCTAGCTTATTAATGTTTAATTGTGCTATATAGGTTGACTTTATTGATTTTGAGTTCTAATTAAGCACTTATTTGCCAACTAGTTTACTGATGATCTTCCTTTGTCCTATTTTATTCCAAAAGGTGTTTTTGTCTCTAGTTTTTTCCCAAGTTAGAAAGGTGTTTGGTAGTGCCCTAGTAACTAGGTATTCTTTGATAGTATTACAATTCATATAGTGTACCTAGTTTCTATGTACTGGCTATTATGAACACCAGTAGTGGTCACATCATTGGCACCTACGATGATGCGCTATGATGGAGGTTACGCTTAGACTGTTAACATATGAGTATGCTATCTCTATTCCTTTACCATTGTATTAAGTACTCTGGAGATGATCCTCTGTCATATAACCTTGTAGTATAGCGTGGTATTGTAATGAATCATAGTCATGCACTTTCCTACTTGTTATATTCTCCTTATATTTCCTATTGTCAGTGATGATCTTTGGAATTCCACATTATGAATCATGAATTATCACTCAGTCATATATGGTCACTCATGTTTAGCTGTCTGCCTTGCGGAGGTCATGAGAACAGTGTTTGGATTGAATGACATATGGAAAAGAGTCATGTGGACAAAACAGGTTTTTACAGAGACTACTCTAGAAGGGAGGCAGTGCTCTTGGTGATTGGTATAAAAGAGAAGGAAATCTCGCAGTCCTGTATTTCCTTCTTCTTTCTTATTTATACAGTATCTTAAGTATACACTATAGGAATAAAGAGTTATTTCCACAAACCTTCAGCATATCATTGCCTCGCTCAATGTACACCTCTTGAGTCCTCTAAGAGAGTTGTGTATCTTCTTTCATCCTGATTTACCCCCAAACCCTGATATAGACTAAGCATCAGTTATATCGCTGAAGGAGTTGTCCTTTACACTATACTACATCTATTAGAAATCACCATCAAAGAAGATACATGAGAGTTCAGGTGACATTGGATGTTATCCCTAGTCAACTGGAGCTCCCAAGAAGAGGCACCCCAGTTCACTATCGAGGAAATTACCAGGCTGCTACAAGATAAGAACCTGCTTCCTCTAGAAGAACCTAAAGACCTTCAAGTCCTACCACCCAGAAGAGGAATCGCTAAGTCTATTTCAGTCCAGAGATCCAGGCTAGGCTAGCATAGAGACCAGCATCACCAAAGGTATTTTCTGAGAGACTAGCAAAAGCTCAGAAAGTTTAGTGCGGTATCTGCCATTGCAAAATCAACCCTATCGACCACCACCTATGCTGCAAAACTAGGGAGCAGCAGGAACTTGAGAAGGTAACCAGGCTACAGTGGAAAAAGGGTTTCTATATTAGAAACTGCGATGGACAAATCCATGGATTCTTCTGCAAAGACTATCACTGTAACGACAACTGGAATAACAGAGTCTACTTTAACCACTGAGTACCAGATACCACAAGTGGTAATAGTCACCCCAGACCTAGGGAAAGCACCAGTACTATGCTTATACCTGTGGTCAGATACCGATGCTGTAATAGCAAGTTTTCTGCTAGATGAGGAATTGGAGGACGCTGCCCTCAATTCCTGGAACATCTTAGGAAATCTAAGGTTGACAACCTTATAGTTGAAGTCACTATTCTCCCAGACATAGCTAGTACACTAGGAGAGCGAAGATAAGATTATTCTCTATCTGTACAAGGACAATCTTATTGTACTACATGAGAACCACCCTGTTACCCCAGTCCAGCTTGACAAACTCAGAATCCTCCTACTCGCAGTCCTAGACCCTAGTATCGACAAGTTCCTAGCAGCAAAAAGGTATAGGCATTAGTCAATGTCTATAAAGGAAAAGCTTCTAGACCCCCCCGAAGATCTAGAAGAAGTATACCCTCTCCCAGGCCTAGAGGAACTACAGTTCTTGCGAGATGTCTACAACCTCAAAATGGCCTAAGCTATCCTATAGTACTAAAGGATTAGAGACTAGATTAGAGAGCACTACAATTCTGGTGTTGATCAGGAGTAAGAGATTGAGGACTTAAGACAACAGCAAGTTGCAGATAAGCAAAAAATTGAAAACCTTTAGAAGGAATAGGTACCAGAAGGTGAATAACTTGAGAGTCTGAGATAAGAATAGATCACACTCCAGCTAAGGATCGATACCCTACAACGAGAACTGGAAGAGGAGCAACAACAAGTACGAGAAATGCCTAAGCTAGTAAAGCTTAAGGACCCTAAAGCATTCGATACAAAGGATTGTATGCAACTAGACCTATTTATCATGAGGTGCATAGACACCTTTAAGGTCAATGAGGATAGATTTGAAGATGAGGGCTACAAGATCAAGTGGGCATCATCGTTTCTGAAGGGACTGGCGCAAAAGTGGTACATTGCTAGAAGGCTGAAGAACTCCAAGAATGAAAAAGCACCTGAGGAAATATTGTCAGCCTTTGAGGAAGCCCTGAGGAAGGCATATGACAATCTAGATAAGGACAATATAGCTTACCAACAGTTGGAAAACCTCAGACAGAAGGGGAACGTGTATGAGTATTGTGCAGACTTTGATGGTCTGGCATTCAACACCAATCTACCTGAAGATGACAGGATGAGGATACTCCTGTTCAAGAAAGGACTGAAAGGGAAAGTCCACAAAGTCCTAGCCCACCAATTGAATCTCCCTAAGACATACTCAGAGTTTACATAACTATGTATCTAGTTAGAAAGTCAACTTGAGTCAATTCTGAAAAAGGAAGAGAAACCTACTAGCAAGTCCCAGGAGGAACTGTGGAAGTAAAGCTTCAAGAAACAGAAAAAGTTTAGCAGCTACCACCAGAAGGGACAGCACCAGGAAAAAGAAAATATCACTCAGGAAGAGAGGGATCGCTGCAAGAATAAAGGATTGTGTTTCAATTGTGGAAAAGAAGGACATTATACCAGGAACTGTCCAAAGAAGAAAACTACCAAGGGGTCAAAGACCACTTACGCAAAAGTGGCAACTGTTATAATTCAGTCAAGAAACTCCAAGAGTCAGAACTAAATGGTGGTCTAGCTCTGAGGAAACCCCAGGGGAAAAGCCTTACCCAGAAAGCCACTAGAAAAGAAAAGTCAGAAATGTTTTCAGAAGGAGAACATTTGCTAGTCCAAGCAACATTGAATAACACTGTGGAGTGTTATGCCCTATTGGATACAGGGGTAACCAGATTCGCATTTATGGACGAAACATTTGCGTAAAGGAATAGTTTCGCTATGTTAAAGTTGGAGACCCCAAGGACCTTGACAGTTGTCGATGGAAGACAAGCAAGTAGTGGACAAATCACCAAGGTCACCAAAGTAGAAGTCTAGGTTGGACCAAGAAAAGAACAAGTGTTATTCTATATCATGAAGTTAGCGGACTGTCCTATCCTGTTAGGATTGTAGTGGCTACAGCACCATCAAGCACAATTGGATTTCAGGAGAAATCAGCTTACCTTCCCAAAAGAGGAGGGGAGAAGTGGAATTAATATCACCACTGTTGGAGTGGTACCCTTTGAAAAAATAGCAGCAAAAGAAGATAGCAAGCTATATGCTGTCAGTGTTACAGAACCCACTAAGGAAAGGGAGGCACTAGAAACAATACCGCTAGAAAAGTTGGTACTAGAGGAGTACCATGAGTATTTACACCTTTTCAATAAAGGAGAAGCAAATGCTTTACCACCACATCGGAAAATCGATCACAAGATTCCACTGGTTGAAGGAGGTGAACCACCATGGTTACCTACCTATGGACTATCAGAGGTATAGCTGCAAGAGCTAGAGAAGTACCTGAAAGAGAACCTAGTGAAAGGATTCATCTAGGAGTCACAGTCTTCAGCTGGTGCACCTATATTGTTTGTGAAAAAGAAGGATGGATCACTCCGCCTATGTGTAGATTATCGAGGACTCAACAAGGTCACGATCAAAAATCGCTATCCATTGCTATTAATCCAGGAAACATTGGAACAGTTGAAAGAGGCAAAGATCTATACCAGGTTAGATCTGAGACAGGCATATAATTCAATCAGAATTACAGAAGGTGAGGAATGGAAGACTGTATTCTGCACCAGGTATAGTCATTATGAGTAAAAGGTTATGCCTTCTGGTCTCACAAATGCACCAGCAACGTTCTAAGCATTCATCAACAACATCCTAAAAGATCATTTAGATGTTTTCTGTGTTGTCTATCTAGATGACATATTGATCTTTTCGACAACCCTGAAAGAGCACATCAGTCATATGTACACAGTTTTGGGAAAACTAAGGGAAAACAAAGTTTATTGCAAACCTGAGAAATGTTAATTCCATGTTACAATAATGGAATTCCTCAGATATATCATTTCCCCAGAAGGCATCACTATGGACAACAAAAAGGTAGAAGCAGTACTTGGATGGGAAACACCAAAGTCAGTTAAAGACACTCAGATGTTCCTAGGATTCACAAACTTCTACCAGAGATTCATCAAGGGATACTCAAGAATAGTATCACCGATCACAAAGTTATTGAAAAAGGACCAAAAGTTCAAATGGATGAAGGAAGCAAGCACTGCTTTTATAAGTCTCGAAGAAGAGTTCATATCAGCGCCAACCCTGAGATACTTCGACCTAGAAAAACTGGTTATTGTGGAAACTGATGCATCGGATCATGTGGTAGCAGGCATCCTTTCCCAGAAATTCTAGCATGAGGATGGAAAGCAAGTCTTACACCCAGTGGTATACTTCTCTAAGAAGTTTAACCCTGTACAGTACAACTATCCTGTACATGATAAGGAACTATTAGCAGTCATTCTCATATTTTCAGAGTGGGAATAGCATATTACATACTCAAAGTTCCCAGTTCAAGTGATAACAGATCACAAGAACTTGGAATATTTTATGACCAAGAGAATATTGAATCACTGACAGGCAAGGTGGTCTGAGTTCCCATCAAGGTTCAACTTCCAGATATGCTATCGACTAGGGAAGTAGGGAGGAATACCTGATTCTTTAACCAGAAGATCCAGAGATCTTCTGAAGGAAGGGGATGAATATCTCGCTTATCAGGAACAGATGATCATCTAACCCCGCCACTTGGACCCTACAATACAAGCGAGTTCAGAGCTGCATCTCCTCTCAGCAATGTTAGAAGTAGAGAGAAATCAAGATTTTGAAGAAAAAGTCAAAAGGTCTTATGACAAGGACCCTGCTACAAAGTCTATCCTGCAGGCCCTGTAGAAAGGAGAAAAGTCTTCGAAATACGCAGAACTATTAGATTATATAATCAGGGAAGGATTGTCATTGTATAACAACCTAGTCAGTATCCCTGATGATCTGGACCTAAAACTGGAAGTACTCCAACAAAACCATGATCATATAGCTGCCGGATACCCTGGAAGAGCTAAAACATATGAGTTGGTAATGTTATAAACACCGGTAGTGGTCAGCGTCAAGGTACCTGGACGATGCGCTATGATGGAGGTTACGCTTAGATTGTCAACATGTGAGTATGCCGTCTCTACCCTTCACCATTGTGTTAAGCGCTCTGGAGACGATCCTCTATCACATGACCTCTTGGCGTGGCGTGGCATGGTGTGGCTTTGCTGTTAGCCTTGACTAAGCGTGGGAAGTCAGCCCCACAGGCACGTGATCGGCTATCGGCATGACGCGACATTGGCCTAGTCAGCTATGAGGTCATGATCGGGCGATCAGACTCGTATCGCGAGAGACTATCACAAATCGGGAGTGAGGCCTGAGAGGGTGATAGGCGATCATAGTCAAATCGAGTACTAATCGCGCCCTGTCTGCTTCGGACTCTTCTACAGGTTTCAGCGATTAGGAATCAGGAGATAGTCTAGAACGGGTCTTAGTTCTTTGTGTTTCTATTTCCTTTGTCATCTCTTTGTCAGCTTGGGTGAAGGATGGGATATATAAGCGCGCGGGTATTTCTGTCTTGTTGTCTAAAGACGCCCCGCTGGAGGAAAAGTGTATTCAGATAGGGAATAGAGTATATCTGTCTTGTTGTCTTTCCTTCCTTCCTTCTTTAGCACATAGCTACCTTGTCTTCTCTGTGATCACCATTGTGAAAGCCTTTGAGTTATCTTCGAGCCTTAAAGAATATATTTGTCTTTCCTCATCTTCAACACTTGAAGTCCACCCTGTTCGTCGTAGGAACGATATCTTCCAGTTGAGCTTTTGTTTAGCCGAGATATCTGAGTTTACTTAGTAGCGTTTGCGAAGCGTGCCTGAGGTATCTTTACCGAGTCATATACGAACCATATAGGGTGATCTGTCACAGGTAATAAGGAACTATTTTTGGCCCGGATTGCAGAAATACATTAGCCGATATATCAGCCATTGTGAAGCATGTATGAGAGCGAAACCTACCAGATATACACATTTCGGCACTTTGAAATCCCTGGAAATACCTGAGAAGCCCTAGAATTTGGTATCCATAGACTTCATAGTGGGATTGCCAACAAGCAATGGATGTAATGCAATCCTTGTAGTAGTGGATCGCCTGACCAAAATGGTGCACTACATCCCGATGATGGAAAAAGTGATAAGCGAAGATGTAGCAACCCTGTACCTACATCACATATGGAAACACCATGGGTTACCAAAAGACATTACCTCCGATCGTAGTACTTAATTTGTTTTGGAATTCTAGAAGTCCCTGTGCAAAGTTTTGAAAGTTAAAAGCAATCTCAGCATGGCATACCACCCTCAGACAGATGGTCAGACAGAAAGAATGAACTCGGTGCTAGAACAATATCTGCGGATCTACTGCCATTATCAGCAGGATGACTGGGCATCCATACTTCCCCTTGCAGAGTTCAGCTACAATAACCAAGCATAGGCAACTATGAAGGTTAGCCCATTTTATGTAAACTATGGATACTACCCATACTTTGCGATAGACATAGACCTTAGGAGAAGGTTAAACACCCCTGAGAGTGTCAAGCACCTTACTACCAGGCTATAGGAAGCGCATAACTTATGCAGGGCAGAAATCGCTAATGCACAGGCAAGCCAGAAGGAAGTGGCAGATTAGTCAAGAAAACTGGCACCTATGATAGAAGTTAGAGAAAAGGTTTGGCTAAATGCCAGGAATCTGTACACTCAGAGACCATCTAAGAAACTTGATCACAAAAGACTTAGTCCATTCAAAGTTCTTGTAAGAGTCAGAACTTGTGCATATAAACTCAAGCTTCCTCGCTCTGTGAAGATTTATCTAGTCTTCTACATCTCTCTACTAGAACTAGCAAGTAAATATAAACTAGTGCCAGGCCATCGAAATCCTCCACCTCCTCCGATTGTCATTGAAGGAGATCGAGAGTACGAAGTTGAGAGTGTTCTTGACTCTAACTGCCTTCAAGGTGGAGTTCTTCACTACCTTGTCAAATGGGTTGGCTACTCCAAGCCTATATAGGAGCCTTCCCAGCACCTCAAGCACTCCCAGAAGCTCCTCGATGAGTTCCACCACTGCTTCTCCAACAAGCCCAAGTTATGATGGAGATGAGGAAGTGACAGAGGTTTCCCCATCCCCTACTATGGTCGTACCTGTTTTTGACCAGTATGGATGAATCTGCACCTCCTATAAAGACAGTAGAGTGAAGGAGGAACCCCTTGAAGACCCTCTAGCATTGGGTCTTAAAACTATCATAAACCAGAGTCAGGCACCAATCTCGCCTATAGAAAAACCACAGCCCTATGAGCCGCCGCTTTACACCCTACAACCGCAGTTCACCTTGAACCAGCAATTCCAGAGATGGGAGGAACAGGTCTTGCCACCTATTTCCCCCATATCACCCCTTGGTTCACCAGTAATCAAGGTGGACCCTGAAAAACCTTATTGGCAGTATGCGCTAATATCGAAAGTATCCGCCAGTCCTAGTGGATACACCCCCCCACAGGTACCAATAGTTCCTATTGATCCTTAGCTCCTGGAGATCAAGGAGGGACACCTACCTGAGGTACCACCAGAGGTAGCTGAGAGCAACTCAGCAGTGTGCCAGTATTGCCCACCGATGCCCCTACATATCCGGCTTGGAAATCTTAGGGAAAGATTGCGCTGGATAGTGGAGAATGTAGGAGATGACCACCTGAGAGAAGAAGTATTCCTGGATGTCACAGGAGTTCTAGCTTAAAGAGGGGGATACTGTAATGAATTGTGGTCATGCACTTTCCTACTTGTTATATTCTCCTTATATTTCGTATTGTCAGTCATGCTCTTTAGATTTCCACATTAAGAATCATGAATTATCACTCGGTCATGTATGGTCACTCATGTTTAGATTGAATGACGTATGGAAAAGAGTTATGTAGACAAAACAGGTTTTTACAGAGACTGCTCTAGAAGGGAGGCAGTGCTCTTGGCGATTGGTATAGAAGAGAAGTAAATCTCGCGGTCCTGTATTTCCTTCTTCTTTCTTCTTTATGCAGTATCTTAAGTATACACTATAGGAATAAAGAATTATTCCCACAAACCTTCAGCACATCATTGCCTCACTCAATGTGCACCTCTTGAGTCCTCTAAGAGAGTTGTGTATCTTCTTTCATCCTGATTTACCCCCAAACCCCAATATAGACTGAGCATCAGTTATATCGCTGAAGGAGTTCTCCTTTATAGGTATGGTGTGGCTTTGCTGTTAGTACTGACTAGGCATAGGAAGTCAACCCCACAGTTACTATCTGATTGGCTATTAGCATGATGCAACATTGGCCTAGTCAGCCATAAGATCATGATCAGGTGATTAGACTCATATCATAAGAGACTAGCATTAAACAGGAGTGAGGCCCATGAGAGTATTAGGCGACCATAGTCAAATCAAGTACTAATCATGGCCTGTCCTTTCCAGACTCTTCTACAGGTTTTGTTGATTAGGAATCAAGGGATGGTCTAGATTGTAGAATAGTTCTATGTGTTTCTATTTCATTTGTTATCTCTTCATCATCTTAGGTGAAGGAAGTATATTTAAGTGTATACTTTTTCTGAGTTCTTGTTTCTCCTTCCTTCCTTCTTTAGCATATAGCTAATTATCTTCTCTTGCGATCAATATTGTGAAAGCCTTGAGTTATCTTTAAGCCTTAAAGAATATATTCATCTTTACCTCTCTTTACATGAAGTCTGCCCTGTACTTGTAGGAAAGATATTTTCCAGTTGAGCTTTCATTTAGCTGAGATATCTAAGTTTACTCAGTAATATTTGTAAAGCATACCTGAGGTATCTTTACCAAGTTATATATATACCTATAGGGTGATCTATCACACTATATTCTTTAAAGAATATGGCTTCTTCTTCCAACATCCTGATGCCTAATGCATCCTCTCTTGCTCTTATTGTAGGCAATTATCTCACCAACCCTTCAGTCTAAACAGTTCAGACCACTTGATTATTAACCTCTGATGTTTCTATGCAAGAGGAGGCCACCATTGACCTCAAGCCATTGGAATTACAATATGCTAACAAGCACTAGAAGGTGGTGATCGATAACTATATCACCACAGTGCAAGCTCTCCACTAGGCAAGAGAGTTTCTAGTAGAAGAGCCCTTGAAAGAGGCTCTACAAAATACAGAGGAGGAGTTCTAGAAGTAAAGGGATGATGTGGCTTCCATTGCCCATGACACAATCATCCTCAACTGGAACATCATGAAACCCCTCCCTAAAATGTCTATGGCCTTTGCCCTATCTATGACCAACCTGCTCCTGTCTGCAATTGAGTGAATCTAGAAGGAGAGGTTGACCTTTGCTCAATGGGAGACTGACTATACCAATACCCTGAACAAAGTATATCAGGAGATAGTTGAGGGGCTCAACAAGTAAATTGCAGGGCTCTATGAGTAGCTAGCTGATTAAGCCCTTCATCTGCTAGCCTCACCTAATGAACAAATCGCTACTCTCACAGCTTCTCTGGGATAAGTAAAGTCCAGAGTTGAAGCCCTAGAGTAGACTGAAGTCTCTCTCTAGGCTAAACTAGTGGAGGCAGAACAGCAGGTTCTGAAGCTCAATGCTGAGGAAGAATTTCTCTCCTCCTAGTCTACCTAGAGGAAGGAATATGTAGCCAAGTTAAGGGAGGACCTCATAAAGTCCAATGATGATACTAAGACATAGAAGGAATTATACTATCAGTATAAGTAGATGTATAAGTCTATTGTCTTGCCTCTACATTCCTGAGCTATAGTAGACATCTTTAATCTTGATGATGAGGCAACCCACCAGACCACTCCTCTACTATAGCCTTAAGGGGCTATTCCCTCCTTTCAAGTACCCTCCTATCCAGTCTCCTCTACTCCTCCTCCTACTCCCCTTCGTTCTGCCATTACAGGACCATCCTGAAGGAGGGGACTGACCTCATATACTTCCTTTGCCCTACCTTATGAAACCTCTCCTCATCCCCTTTATGAGAGTGATGTTGTCTAAATTATGTAGGAAGCACTTCGGTAAACTACCCTGCTAGCACCTCCCTCGAACCATTCAACCCCTACTCTACCTCCCCTAGTTTCCTCTACCTTCAAGGGTCATAAGCCTACTGATCTGGAGAAATTCTTGGGAAAGGCAGAGGACATAAGGAAGTTCATCAACTAGTACAAGAACTACTTTGCCCTCTAAGCTCATGCCTTTCCCCATGACTAGATTAAGACCAGAATTACCTCAATGTACATGTTAGGTATGGTGATAGTCTGGTCGAGAGCCAATGCTCAGTGATGGACCCAGTTAACTACTATATAGGAGGACTTTACTGAAGTAGTAAAAACATACTTTAGAGCCTTTACTACTAAGCCTAAGGCTATCCAGGTAATAATCAATGCCTGGCAGACTAATAGGATCCTGTCCTGCCTCACCCACATGGAAGCACTCAACCAGGTCGTAGACTATGACTAGGAGGCTTTCAGGTTTTAGGTAGAGAAGGGCCTAAAGGAGGATCTCCAACTGGCAATGGTAGCCCAGACTACCTATGATACTCTAGCCATGGAGTGGTTATCGAGAGTGGTCCAAGTGGGCCTGGCAATGGAAGATGCCCACACAGCTCTCTAGGAGTCCTAGAAGGGATATTCAACCAAGTAGACCTCTGCCCTATCTGCTCCTTCCAAATACAAGAAGACCTAAGAAAAGCATCCCTTAGGGTCTAATTCCTAGGATAAAGGGAAGCTTCCTCAGCTCACTGAGAAAGAGAAGGAGTAGGCCAAAAAGAATATAGCATGTCTTCACTACCTATCTAAACACCATAGTGTTAAGGACTGTTACTCTATAAGGAAGTTCTCCATCTCTGCTGTCAAGATTATCTTGTCTACCAAGAAGAAGGTGGAAGATGATGGGAATTCCTCCTCTTCTAAGCAGTAGAAGACATCTATGGCTAACTGAGTGGTCGATCTCCTGGATGACTAGAATAATGAGGATGATATCCCTATGGTGTAAGTTACCCTCCCTTTTCTTGTAGCATCCCACACCACCTCTCTCCATTGTTTCCTTTATTTCCTTTAAGACTCAGTTGGTTTGAAGCATTGGTTTTATTGCACTGAAATTTCCTTAAAGTCCATTGATTGAAGTTTCCTTTATGTATTCTTTACTAAGGAGCTAGTGTTTAGAACTATTATTCTATTCTTAGTAGGTGGGCCTGCTAGTATTGAGGTTAATGTAATTTATGATACCCATAAGTGATAAATTGTGACCTAATGTCTTTACAATTGTTATGATTCCCTCATGTATTATTTTCCTTCTTTTCTTTAGAGGCATTAACTAGAGGTTTTTGTTTTTGTTTTCTTTATAAGTTCTGCCTAAGGAGGACCTATACCAGGTCAAAATATGCTAGCCGTATAGCAGATCACCACTCTTTACTGTTATTTACACCTTTTTTTGTTCTTCTCACCACTGCTTTTCCAACTCCTGCATTTCGAACAACCTCCTTATAGACTAGATATATAGCAAGCTCTGGCTATGAGCTTCTGGAGAGAGATTAGGGAACATATTTGCTGCCACCATCATGTTAACCATTGTTTCCTCCAAAGAAGGCCCTGCCCAAGGTAGGTGTATCATGGTTCTAGTAACTCTTCACTAGAAAACTCACTCAATCAAGGGTCCCTAAGTATATATAATTACAGCTATAGCCAAGTTGGATAATGGAGCCACCAGTGCTTATATTTCAGATTAGCTCCCTGTCCCTAAGAAGAAGCAGTCCTAGGCAGTCAATGTCTTCACCTATGATAGTTCCTGTAGGTAGGAGTGGTATTATACTCTTAAGCTATAAATACAGGTCCTCAACTATCATAAACTCATCGATTTCGATATTGGCCCTATGCCTCTAGACATGGACATATATCTTCCTGTTAAGTAGTTTCAAGATCATAAACTTTATGTTAATTATGACTAGGCTATTCTCATGGGATTTCCCTCCTCCAAATGCAAGAACTATCTAGTGATGCCTTCAGTCTAGATGGCCTTAGTATTTGAATTGTGAAGGGATGACAACTTCTACACCAATACCAAAGCTATAAGTAGTGGGCTGCTTAGGTGGGTGGACACCCTAGCCAATGAAGGAGTTATCTATCACTAGTATGCCACTATGACTAAAGCTCTAGTTAGTGAATTTGCTGATCTCTTCATATAGTCTTCCATCTCCTTGACCTCTAAAGGTGATAAGTAGGAACAGATCTATCTTGCTGTCTTCTCCAAATATTTAGCCTCTTTGCTCCCTCCCTATTAGGAATAGGATTGCAAAATCAATCTGAAAGATACAATGACTCCTCCCTAGGGCCTGCTCTACTATCTCTCTAAGATTAAGCTCTAGGCCCTACATGAGTACCTGTAAAGGACAACTCCTTCAGCAATACAACTGGAGCTTAGTTTGTATCGGGGTTTTGGGGTAAATCAGGATGGAAGAAGATACACAACTCTTTAGAGGACTCAAGAGATGTGCATTAAGGGAGGCAATAATGTGCTGAAGGTTTGTGGGAATAACTCTTTATTCCTAAGGTGTATACTTAAGATACTGTGTAAAGAAGAAAGAAAGAAAATACAGGACCACGAGATTTCCTTCTCTTTTATACCAATCGCCAAGAGCACTGCCTCCCTTCTAGAGCAGTCTCTTTAAAACCTGTTTTGTCCACATGACTCTTTTCCATATGTCATTCAATCTAAACACTGTTCTCATGACCTCTGCAAGGCAGACAGCTAAACACGAGTGACCATACCTGACCGAGTGATAACTTATGACTCATAATACGGAACTCCAAAGAACATCACTGACAATAGGAAATATAAGGAGAACACATCAATAAAGGAAAGTAGGAAAGTACATGACCACGGTTCTTTATAGTACCTTAATTGAATAATCAAGGAGGGAAAGATAAGGCTCTCTAAGTCTATTACAGGTACTCCTATCCTATTCATTAAGAAGGCTAATAGTTCTCTCTACCTTTGTGTTGACTACTAGGGTTTAAATAGAATTGTTGTTCAAAACTGCTATCCTCTACCTCTTATAGGTGAACTTAGAGACTGGATTAGTAATGCGAAATAGTTCACCAAGCTCGACCTCAAGAATGGCTATAACCTCATTTACATCACTGAGGGTGACAAGTGGAAAATATCTTTTCACACTCATTACAGCCAGTATAAGTATTTGGTGATACCATTTGGTCTCTGCAATACCCCTACTATCTTCCAGGAAATGATAAATATGATATTCTATAACCTCCTTGATTTGGATGTCCTTATCTATCAGGGTAACATCTTAATCTATACTGCTACCAAGGAAGAACATGACCAACTTATCCAGGAAGTCCTCAAGCACTTAGATCTTTACAAACTAGCCCTCAAGGTAGCCAAGTATATCTGGGTAGTATACAAGGTCGAATTCCTTAGGTTTATTATCTCCAATAAGGGTATTAGCATTTCTAAGGATAGGATTCAAGCTGTCTGAGATTGGCTAACTCCTACTACAGTTTATGACATCTATTCCTTTTTAGGCCTGGTAAACTTTTATTGGGTCTTTATCCAAGGATTTTTGAAGATCACTATGCCCTTGATAAACCTCACTAAACAAGACCAGCCCTGGACCTGGGGGTCTCAGCAGCAATCTGCCTTCGACACCCTCAAGGCCCTCTTCACCTCTACTCCTATCCTTGTACACCATGATTCTCATATCCCCCTTCAAGCTGAAACCAATGCTAGTGACTTTGCCCTTAGGGGTATGCTATTACACCAGTTTCCTGATAGCTCTATTCACCCTTTAGCCTTCTACTCGTGTAAACTCAAACCTACAGAGTGGAATTATAAGATCTACAACAAGGAAATGCTTGTAGTGTTTGACTGCATCTACATGCAATAACAATATTGGTGTAAGGGAATAGCTTATCCAGTGCTGGTAGTGATGGACTATAAGAACCTGTAGTACTTTATGACCACTCAGCTCCTCTCTAGGAGACAGGCCCAGTGGATGGAGAAATTAGGTACCATTGATTTCTAGATAGTGTATCAGCCAGGTAAGTCCAATGATGTAGCTGATGCTTTGAGCAGATCTAGGGACTATGTCCCTATAGAGGGGGTACCTGAGCTAAGTCTTCTTTTTCTCAAGAAAGGACAGTATATTGCTGTGATTAAGAAATCGTACACCTCACTCAATCCTCCCTTTTACCAAGCCTTAAGAAAAGCTGTTGCTGCTGACCCTGAATGCCAATACATTCTTAGCTTACTACAGGAACCCTACTCAGTACATGATGGCCTTCCGATATAGAATAGCTTATAGTATGTCCCCCTTTCTCTCTGCACTGAGGTTCTCAAGTGTAGGTATGATCATCCCATGGCAGGCTACTTAGGCCAAGATAAGACCTTAGATCTTATCGATAGAGACTTTTACTGGCTACATTGAAGGCAGGATATAGCCAAGTATATCTCTAGGTATGACCAGTGCCAACAGAATAAAGCCTACTAACACAAGGCCTATAGGCAGTTACTTCCATTGGAGATACCCTATAGGCTGTAGGAATCAATTTCCATAGACTTTGTAATAGACCTCCCTCCCTTTAATGGCTTTACCCAAGTATGGGTGATAGTTGATCATTTCTCCAAAATGGCTCCTTTTATACCTCTTTGCCCTAATGTTAACTCCAGGCACCTAGCCAACATCTTTGTCCATGAGATTTAGAAATACCACAGCTTGCCAGCCAATATCATTTCCGACCATGACCATAAGTTCGAAGCATTTTAGGGTTATATGATGGATAATCTTGGGGTTAAGGTATCTAAGAGCACTGCTACTCACCCCTAGATAGATAGATAGACTAAATAGCTTAACTAGGTCCTAGAATCTTACCTGTATGCCTATGTCAACTTTGAGCAATCGAACTAGGTCTTCTTCCTTGCCCTAGCAGAATTCGTATACAACAATATTAAATCGTCCTCCACTGGGGTGTCCCCTTTCTTTGCCAATATTAGATATCACCCTTCACTTGATACTGTCTAAACAAGCAATGCCTATCAAGGAAGTGAGGCTCTCACTCAAGAATTGACCACTATCTGCTAACATCTTTTCACTGCTCAGCAAAAGATTATTGTATCATATGACAAGTCTCACTAGCCCTTCCTGGCACTTAAGCCCAGTGACTGTGTCCTCCTGACGCAAGATGATATTACCCTTTCTTAACCCTCCTGTAAGCTAGATACTAAGTTCACAGGCCCCTTTGAGATAATCAAACCCATAGGATCTCAGGCCTATAAACTCTCCCTTCCCTTCTCTTAGAAGATCTACCCCATCTTTCATGTCTCTAAACTTGAACCCTACTTCATCTCTAGCTATTTCCAGGTTCATCCTCCACCTGCTCCTGAAATTAAGCAGGGTGAGAACTATTTCTTCATTTTAGAAATTGCCAAGGTTCAAAATAATTGGAAGACCATGTAGGTAGAATACTTAGTGTTATAGGTGTAAAGGACAACTCCTTCAGCGATACAACTGAAGCTCAGTCTGTACCGGGGGTTTTGGGTAAATCAGGGTAGAAGAAGATACACAACTCTGTAGAGGACTCAAGAGATGCGCATTGAGTGAGGCA
>JABYPW010001287.1:0-16407 GCA_016880775.1 Phymatotrichopsis omnivora
GGGTTGTGTAGACTGCGGGCGTCGCGGTGGCATATTTGCGACGTTTTGACGATGCGATATAGATACTAATAGCTGAGAACTAAAATGTAGGGGGTAGTTTGAAGGATCGAAGAAGCCTGGCCCTAACTATATAAATAGTGACTAAAGGAATACTAATAACACTGCTCTTTATGTATCTTAGGAATACAAATGTACTGCTCTTTATATAAGTGAATGAAGGTATATACCTAATACTTTTACAATATGTGACTATATATATCCTCTTAATTAAGTATGAACATCCTGTCTATATACTAGTGTATGAAAGAGAGTTGTCCTGCAATAAGATTCCCTAGTACCTTGAATACTTTTAGACCTAGGACATATACATAGACTTAACTATAAAGGTATAGGTTCTATGGCTCATATATACATTAACACTGGGGGTAAAGGTATATTGCCTATTAAGGTAAGATTGTAAAACTACAGAGGTAGACATAGAAACAGGCTACGGGGTCTATAGACTAGCTTAAGCTCACTGTAGGTTAACTGCTAATTATATTTCTCAGGACTACTAGGGTTAACTGATACCTCATAGAACTATGGGGCTAGTCCAGCCTTTGTTTAACCTTGAAAGTGTATAAGCAGACCCCTTAGAACTGGTGTAAGGAGTTCCCACTACCAGCATACTTGTTAGCCCTTCACTACCCCTACTACTACTTAGACACTGAATCTATGATGATGGGAAAGAGATACTAGTAATGTGTTAACTAGGCCCTCACTTCCTTGCCCTAATAAAAGGGAATTACCTTAATACTGCTCTTTATATAGGAGTCAGGATGGTCAAGTAGTATAGCTATCCTAGTATTGTTATGTAGTAACATGTAATGTTATAGGTTCAAATCCTACTTGTACTACTCCTTAATACTATGATTTCATAGTCAGTAATAGGTTTTATAGTATAAGTAAGTTTTCCCCAACTATACAAGGTTTTCTAGTTACTGGTTAAGTCTATGTAAGCAAATTTAACTAATGATTATAATAGCTGTATAAAGGTTACCTTGATAGTACTTATTAGATAAAGGTATATCCTGATACTCCCATAATGTATGACTATATATAGGTTCTTAATTGAGTATAAACATCCTATCTATATAGTAGTATATAAAAGGGAGTTACCTGCTATTAGGTTCCCTCAGTCACTATTATATAGACAAGTCAGGTACACTCAATTAGGAGCAAGGCCATAGTCACATACATATGAGTAATACTTGCTAAATGTTATTAGAGTAACCTTCATACTGCTAAAATGGAGTCACTCACATTTGAATTCCCTAAGCACCTCTAATGCTTAGTGAACTAGGATATATACACAAAATAATTACAAAGGCATAGATTCTGTATCTCCTATTTTGTGTTCTATTAGGAGGAAGGTGTAGCTCTTTAGGTATAAGTGTAATAACCTGAACATTATTACAGATGACTGTACCAAGTGGTCTACCCAGGTACCAGGATATGTATAGACACTATTCCAAGTTAACTAGAAAGTATGTCAGAACCCATGATCACTCTATGAGCCACAGAACCATGTGATTAGTGTTGTCATGACTAGACTCTGACAAAACAAGGTAAGGCTTAACAATATGATATATACAAGATTGGACATATGCAATCAATGATAAGACTCATCTCCTTTATCTCATCATAATATGCTGATCAGTCACATCATTGGAGGACAGGAGTTTGTTGAGTCAGATGCAAACAGTAGATGAAGAGAAAGAGAAAGAATAACTTATATTCTTAGTATAAAACAAAGATGGCTTATCTACAAAAGAAAAGAGCCCATATAGGTAAACACCTGTGATACATATACCAGTGAGTGGAAAAAAGCAAGTGAGAAACTGTGAAGTACAATGGCTAAAAGCAAAGAAATAATGCAAATACAAAGACTGAAAATACACCGAGAATAAACTGAAAGCCTGCCGATAACAGCGCATAACCCAAAACTCATAAATACAAAATGAAGGTAAGAAAAAGTGAAACAATGAAACTCGAGTACACAATGCTTATGCATGTTTATTCTAACACTCCCCCGTAAACATCTAACTATGTAGAAATGTAAAAGATGTAGTGTAAAAATGTAAGAAATGTAAGAAACCCTAAAAAAATCGAAATCAATGTTTTCCAACTGTGTCCCAAAAACATGTAAGCATGAGCGATAGAATAACCTTCATTAACATGTTAGCAACGTTTTTGCTAGAGGAAATGTGATACACATCAATGCTCCCTTATGAGACCTATTTGCAAACATAATAATACATGATGCTAATATGCTTACTTTGCTTATGGAGACTAGGGTTGGCTGCAAGGAAGATGGCTGACTAGTTGTCATAGTAAAGGGTCAGTTTTTCATCCTGTATAAGCTCTGTAAAGAGTCAATAGATCTAAACTGCATGTCATGCTGCTTTACTCATGGTGATGTATTCTGCCTCTTTGGTGGACAATGTGATGCTTTTCTACTTACTGGATCTCCAGGAAACTAGTGTGCTGTGAGTGAGAAATATGTAACCATTAAAGGAATATTGGTCATCTAAGGAATTAGTGTATGATACATCTACATGTCTAGAGAGGATAAGGGGTGCCAAGGTAGGAAAAAATAGCTTATCGTCTGTAGTTTTCCATAGATAGTGTATAACATGTTTTGCATAACTTTTATATTATGTAGAGGGATCAGATGTATACTGAGTAAGGATGGACACACTGAATGAAATATCGGGTTAGCTTCCTATAGCTGTAAAGAGGAGACTCCCTATGACTGACTGATACTGAGTCCTGTCTATAGGTTCCTTCCCCTCCATGTATAAGGAGAGCTAGGTTCAAGAATCTAAATGTATTACAACACCATTTACAGTATCCATACTAAAGCGCTATAGGATATTGTTGATGTATGTTGCTTATGAAACATAAGCACCTGTTTCTATCATATATTTAAGCTTAATATATACCGAGGCTCACTGAGGTTTTTGACTTCGAAGTGTTCTTGAAGGTGTTGTTTAGCACTATTAGCTTATTGTGTAGTCTCAGTAGTCAGGTAGATGTGGTTACAGCAGAGGTCTTCTGAGGGTTGTAAAGATTTGGTAAAAGTGTAAGTACTACTCAACAAAGAATGTATTACTAAGTAAACTCAGATATCGTAATAGTTCCAAGTAATTATCCACAAATACACTTTCCTAGGACAAGAATGTGAAGATAGAGAGAAGTTAAAAGAGTAAGAATGAATATATTCTTAATCCTCATAGCTAGTCTGTAGACTGAAGATTCTAGGAAATAAGAAGATACAGAAGTGAATGGTGGGGGGAAATTCATTTTATTTTATCTTTACAACCCTGAAGGGGTGGTCTAAAAGAACCTCCACATGCAGATATGTAAAGCTATAATAGAGGTAAAAAGATAGCCAACTTAAGGTCAGTAGCACATTCTACGGTCTAGATAAAATACAGGTTTATTCCCGAATCCTCCTTAATTACATGCAATAAACTACAGAAGAGATAGGGTGGAAAGGAAAGAGTGGTGGGGAAAATAAAAAACCTAAAAAGAAATACAACTGGCATAAACACGATGACATAGTATGTGAAGGCAGTAGAAAGACTTTAAGTGAGAAGAAAAGAAGAAGCTTAGGGAACCCCTTTTCCATCTCTAGCAAGGTGAACCTTACAACAACTAGGAGGGATTACAGTAGGAGTGGAAACACTAACCAAAGAAAAGGGCAAGAGAAGAGATAAAGGAGAAAACACAAACCAAACTTACAGAACTCTTACACGAAGGGAACAATAATAGCAAAAAGGAGATGCAATACCAAGGGACCCTATATCTCCATTCCCTCTACCATCATAGTATGCAGGTTCTCTACTCGCTTATTACTATCAGCTAAGGCGATACAGAAGATGATGATGATGATTATTCATTCTTCATTTTTCTAAACTACTCTTTACAGCTTATAAAAGAATCTACATAAAGTCTAAGACTATAGCGTACCTAGAAGAAAAAAGAAAAGAAACTAAAGAAACTACCCATTTAAGTAAACATCTGCAAAAATACAAGGCAAAGCTAAACAACTAGACAAAGCAGGTACCGGAGTTTCCTCTACCTCATATCCACCATCACTAGATAAAGGAGATAAGGAAATAGGAGAGATGTATAAAGGAGAAGCTGCCGATGGTCCCTCAGTAGGATTGATACCTGTAAGATTTGTATCAAGCTATAAAATAGTGTATGCCCATGGGCTATATGAAGAATATCTGCTCTGGGGTCTAGGTAGCGAGAAAGTGGTAAAAGACTTTGGTTCACAGGCTAGGACACTTACTTGCAATTGAAACTTGTACTGGTTTAGGTGTAGAGGCAGCCTAGTTCTGGTGGCCTTAAGGTAATCGATGAGCTTTTTGAGCAGCGATAGACTGTTGAAGATTTGTATAAGTGAGGGGTTCCCAGGCAGAAATTTTTCTCGGTCCAGGATTTATTCTTTGTATATGCAAATGGTATGTTCTAATGTCTCTAGTTCTTGGTGATACATAGGGTAGTTGGTTCTTCCTTCTCTCTATAGGAGATGTCTGGATAGGTATGAGCTTCCTGATCGCATTTAGAAGATGATTTGGCTTATATTCTGGGGGAGTTAGAAAGTGGAGTCTTCGTGTGAGGAGGGGTAATAGGTGTATCCTTTAGCTTCCCTAGCCTGGTTTTCCCACATCTGAATGAAATTGTGTTTTATCTGTTGGAGGGCTTTTTCTTTGCTGTGGAGGGAGGGGGTTTTTTCTGCAACCAGGATGCTGAAGAGGTTCCAGACTATGTCCCAGTTTATAAGTTGTTTTAGGTTCTTGGCCATTATGTCTATGTATTGGGGGGCTAGAGCATTGGTTCTGGCCTTGGAGTTCTATTGAATTACTTGTTTTCCCTAGGAGGTTCCTTTTACCATTTTGATGCCCATCTTTAGCCTAGTGGGGTTATGGTCGCTATCTTTGCAGTGATACAGAAGTGACTATGGGGGGCGAAATTTATTTTATTTTATCTTTACGACCCCGCAGGGGTTATCATAAAGAACCTCTATATGTAGCTATGTAAAGCTATGATGGAGGTAGAAGACAGTTGACTTAAGGTTAGTAGCTTAGTCTATGGTTCAGATGAAATACAGGTTTACTCCTGAATCCTCCTCACTTATATGCAATAAACTAAAGAAGAGATGGGGTAGAAAGGAAAGAGCAGTAGGGAAAGAAAAACTCCAAAAAGAAACACAACCGGCATAAATGTGACAACCTAGTACATCAAGACAGTAGAAAGACTTTAAGCAAAAGGAAGAAGAGAAGCCCAGGGAACCCCTTTCCTATCTCTAGTGAGGTAAACCTTACAATAACAAGAAGGGATTGGGGTAGGAGCAGAAACACTAACCAAAGAAAAAGGCAAGAGAAGGGATAAAGGAGAAAATACAAGCTAAACTCATAGAACTCTTACATGAAGGGAATAACAACAGCAAAAAGGAGATGAAATATCAAGGTGCCTTACATCTCCATTCCCTCTTCCATCATAGTATACAGATTCCCCACTTGCTTATTACTATCAGCTAATGCTTACAAGTAGATGGGACAGAGGGGATCATTGGCAGGGTGGGCGGCATCGCAATTAGCACACTTAAGCACCATATGATCACATTGTTATCCTTAGTGTTTACATTATGTATTGCCACAGAAGTGTTTAAAGAAAGTATAGGGTCTAGCACATAGCTAGCAGTAGGGGAGAAAGGTGCACTTCAACTGGTGCATGTCCAAAGCAACAGCAGCGGGAGCATTGGGTAGCCTTTGAGAAGGCGATGTATGGGTCAGTCCAGTGATTCTTGTTAAGAATGGTTAGACCTTAGGAGATGTTGTAATAGTTGTTGTTCACCATAACAGTGATGACAATCGAGGAAGCAGGTTTACCAATAAGCTTATCTTTTGAAGCAAGCTAGTGAGGGGTTTAGGCAAGCAAAACTCCTTGGTTGAATGTCTCTATTTCCTTGTAGATAAGGGATATATGTTCGACATCGGAGGTGTTAAGGATGGGGGTTGGCACATTGTGCACAATGTACTTATGCAACAAGTACTAGCGAAGTCCAGTGGTGGTGGGGAAGAACTTGTGCACCACTTCCCTGATGGTAGGCTTGTATGCTAGCACTTGTTAGGCAATGGTATTCTCCATGATAGAGAGGGAAACGTTACTGGCTATAACCTTTCAGACAGAGCTCACTCAGCAGGTAGATAGTGCTTTCTTCTGCACCAAGGCAGAGTTGACAGCATCCCAAACAGTGATGGGGTTGAACTCAGGGACCTCGCCCTCAAGATTAATGATGATCTCCCATTATCGCTTAGTAGGGTACTTCAGGGTAGGAGGGGTAGTAGCAGTTAGCTGTGGCATAGTTGTGGCTTTGCCTTTGGTTTTCTTCACCACCTGGGCCTAGGTGTTATCAGCAGTAGCAGGGGGTGCTACAAGTGGCACTGCAGGAGTTGGGGTGGTTGAGAGGGAAGAAGAAATCTTCTCCACCACTTTTGTAGTTTTGGACATTTCTGACCATAGTTTTTTGATGGAATCAGAAAGTGTGAGGTTGATTTCAGTAGGATCTACCTTAGCCAGGGCTATGGTAGTGGTATTGCAGGTGGTGATAGCTTTGAGTTCGTTAAAGTTAGCTTCTAGGGACTGTTGGCCAACAGCAATAGCGGTGACTACCTCTTAGATTTTGGTAACAGAGGGTAGGAGGGATGGTAACATCTATGTGTAGAACTGGAGGTCTCTGTATCTGATGTACAAGTTACTGATAAGCAGCGCAGTTTGCATCGAGATAATGTCTCCTATTCCAGGTTCATTCTTTACTGTAGGGGAGATGCCTAATGGCTCGAATGAGGTGAACATTTCTTTTATGTTGGCAGCTTCATTCCTTACTTCCTATGGGGGGGGATTAAGAAGGGGGGGTTAGGGTTTCTTTAAACTTTGCGATATTGTCACGATGTCTATTGGTGCAAGATAATACTAATAGCTGAGAACTAATAATGTAGAGGGTTGTTTGAAGGACTGAAGGAGACTAATACAGAAGATGATGATGATGGTGATTCAGTTCTATTCAGTAACTACTCTACTTCTTCTATAGCTTCCAAGGCTGTCTGTATGCAGTCCTCGGCTATGGCGTATCACCTCAAAGGAAAAGGTATCACAATCTAACCATATGATCGGGTGCCCCTTGTCATAGGACAAAGCAGAAAAACATGTAAGCGAGAAAGACAAACAAGAAATGCTCAAGTCCCTCATACTCCTCTCTAGCTAGGTGAACCTTAGAATAACTAGTAGACTATAAGGTATAAGTAAATACAATTCATATAAAGGAAAAAGGAAATAAGAAAAGAAAAGCTAGAAAGAAACCCAACACAAAGAAATAGTTAACGAGTGAACTAAGATAACTGTCCTTAAAAACAAAAGGAGAGAGGCTAGGGGGAAGGGATATACAATTTCATTGACTTGGCAGCGGTAAGTATGAAGGTCGTCTACCCTTTGGTTCCTCTAGGCCAAAGCTTGGAGATAGTCAGGGCAGGCGGGATCATTGGCTATGTGAGGGGCGAGATAGTTAGCACACTTGAACACCATGTTGTTGCATGCTCTCCCTTTGCGCTTACACTCTGCATCACTGCAGGAGTGCTCAGATAGGATGTAAGGGCCTGCACAGAGGCTGCATTATAGGGGGTATGTGCATTGAAGCTGGTGGTGGCCATACTGGCAGCAGTATGTACACTGGGTGGTGTAGGAGTAGGAAAGGTACTGTTTAGTTCTGCAAACATTGTTAAGGATGGATAGACCTTGGGAGATATGGTGGGGGTTGTTGTTAATAATGACGGTAATAACAATGGAGGAGGTAACTTTGCCGACAAGCTTTTCTCTCAAAGCTAGCCAGCGCAGGGTTTGAGCGAGGAGCACTCCACAGTTGAATGTCTCAATTTCATTCCTGATCTTAGTTATATGTTCAACTTTGGAGGTGTTAGCGAAGAGAGTTAGCACATTGTGCATGATATACTTCTTGTAAAGGAAGTTACAGCATAGGCCAGCAGTAGTAGGAAAGTGCTTTCAAATGGCTTCCTCAATGGTCGCTTTATAGGCGAGCACTTGTTAGCTGGTGGTATTCTCTATAACCAAGAGAAAGACGTTATAGGGGCCTGCTTAGCGAATAGAGCGAATGCAGCAGGCTGAGATGGCTTTTTTCTCAATAAGTACTTTATTGATGTCATTGTAGATGGTGATGGGGTTGAAAGAGGGGATCTCTCCCTCCAAGTTGACAATAATTTCTCTCTCCCTCTTGGATGGGTATTTTAGAGGGATAGGAGCATTAGTAGGGGGGGGGGTGGTGTAGCTGAAGCTTTACCTTTACTTTTGCGAACTACCTGAGCCTAGGTGTTCTTGGTGGTAGAGATGTTCATAGGGACTAGAGGAGGGGTAGGTAGTGTTGAAGCAAGCTTCTTGACTACTTTAGCAGTTTTTGTTATCTCTGACCATATTTTCTTGATGGAATCGGAGAGAACTTGGTTAATGGGGGTAGCTACTGCCTTAGCCAATGCGTTGGCAGATGTGGAGCAGGTGAAGGTGGCCTCAAGGTCATCGAAGTATTGTTCGATGGCTTGTTGGCCAGCCTGGGAAGAGGAAACAGTTTCTTGGATCTTTCTAATGGACTGTACAAGTATGGGCCAGGTGCAGGAGAAGAACTATAATTAGGACGAAAAAACAATTTTTTCAACTGCCATATTACGAGCAAATTGAATGCAGTATTTATTAGGGTCTTCTCTGAGTACCACCGATGTTGCAGAAAAAAGGGGGTCTCTGACAAACTCAGAGAGGGTCTAGATAGAGGCTCTCACTTAGTCTTGTAGATGTTATAGAAAGGAAGAGAGGGAGGGGGGGGGGTTATTGTGGCATCTTAACATTGTCTCGATGAGAGAGCGTGAATACTAATAGCTGAGAACTAATAGTTATAGTGTAGTTTGAAGATGCAAATGAGCCTGGCCTGATACAGAAGTGACTGTGGGTGGGGGGGGGGAGATTCAATTTTATTTTATCTTTATGACCCCACTAGGGGTCATCTAAAACAACCTCTATGTACAGCTATGTAAAGCTATGATGGAGGTAAAAGATAGCAGACTTAAGGTCAGTAGCACAGTCTATGGTCTATAGATAAAATACAGGTTTTTTCCCAAATCCTCCTCACTTACATGCAATAAACTAAAGAAGAGATAAGGCGGAAAAGAAAAGAGCAGCAGGGGACAGAAAAACTCTAAAAAGAAATACGACTAGCATAAACGCGATCACCTAGTACATCAAACAGTAGAAGAACTTTAAGTGAAATGGAAAAAGAAAAGCCCAGGGAACCTCTTTCCCATCTCTAGCAAGGTGAACCTTACAACAACCAGAAGGGATTGAGGTACGAGTAAAGAACACTAACCAAAGAAAAAGGAAAGGGAAAAGACCAAGGAGCTAAACAAAAGCCTAACTTACAGAACTCTTACACAAAGGGAATAACAAAAGCAGAAAAAAAGAGATGAAACACTGAGGGGCCCTAAGTCTCCATTCCCTCTTCCATCATAGTATGCAGGTTCTCCACTCTCTTATTATTATCGTCCAAGGCGATACAGAGGTAACTGGGGGGGGGGGGTGGGGAAATTCATTTTATTTTATCTTTACGACCCTGCTAGGGGTCATCTGAAAGAACCTCCACATGCCGCTATGTAAAGGTATGATAGAGGTAGAAGACAGCTAACTCAAGGCCGGTCATGCAGTCAACGGATCAGATAAAATACATGTTTGTTCCTAAATCCTCCTCGCTTATATGCCATAAACTAAAGAAGAGATAGGGTAGAAAGGAAAGAGTAGCAGGGGAAAGAAATAACTCCAACAAGAAATGCGACCGGTATAAATGCGACAACCCAGTATGTCAAATAGCAGAACAGCTTTAAGTGAAAAGGAAAAAGAAGAGCCTAGGGAACCCCTTTCCCATCTCCAGCGAGGTGAACCTTACAACAACCAGAAGGGATTGTGGTACAAGCAAAGAACACTAACTAAAGAAAAAGGAAAGGGAAAGGACAAAAGAGAAAATGCAAGCCAGTCTCAGAAAACTCTTACACAAAGGGAACAACAAAAGCAGAAAAAGAGATAAAATATCAAGGGGCCCTAAGTCTCCATTCCCTCTTCCATTACAGTATGCAGGTTCTCCACTCTCTTGTTATTATTAGCTAAGGCTTGCAAGTAAATGGGACAGAGGGGATCATTAGCAGGGTGGGCGGCATCGCAATTAGCACACTTAAGCACTATGTGTTCACATTTTCATCCATGCGTTTGCACTCTGTATTGCTATAGAAGTGCTCAAAGATGGCATATGGTCTGGCGCAGATGCGGTGGCGGGGGGAGAATGTATACTTCAGTTGGTGATAACTAAAGCGATAGCAGCGGGAGCTTGGGTGGCCTTGGAGAAGGTAATGTAGAGGTCAGTCCAACGATTCTTGTTAAGAATGGTTAGGCCTAGGGAGATAAGGTAGTGGTTATTGTTCACCATAACAGTGATGACAATTGATGATGCAGGTTTGCTAACAAGCTTGTCCTTCGAAGTGAGCCAGTGAGGGGTTTGGGCAAGTATAACACCTTGGTTGAACGTTTCAATTTCCTTTCGGATGAGCGATATGTGTTCGACATCTGAGGTGTTGAGGATGGGGGTCAGCACGTTGTGAATGGTGTATTTCTTGTGAAGGAAATTCTGGCATAAGGATACAGAAGTAACTTTACTTTACTTGTCCTCCCTCGGTTCACTGATGTACAGATTTAGAAGTGACTTATCTTATATTCCCTTTTAAGTTATTTTACATCCCATACCCCCAAGTAGGGCGTGTACACTTAATCAAGAGCAAAGAAATAACTAAGGAGTATAGGATAGTTACTCTACTCCGGCTGATTACCTTACACAAGACAGAAATATCCTCCACTCCTGCCACTCACATTACCCTTTGGACAAAGGAAATCCTCTGCCTTCCCCGACCGAAGTCGCTTAACTTCCAACAAAAAGAAAAGGTCGCCCGCTGCAACCATGTAAAAATGTGGTCAGGCGCTGCTGCACCTTCAGGAGATTAGGAGCGACACTCCGGGGGGCCTGCGTACCCCTCCTAGGAGCTCTGAGAACAATGCATTGGTGTGGTATGATCAGAGGCTTACTAAGCAAGCCTGGAATGACAGTACGATCCTGTGTCACAACCTCTAAAGGAGACCAATCATGGGAGTCTGCTCACCCACTCACTTAACACTGTCAGGTTTCAGATGACCGTTAATAGGGATAATGATGTGTCTCGGTTATCACTGCGAGAGAAGTGTCTCGCTACGCCGTAGGCTGCACAGTGGGGAAGGTGCGGGGATTCTGGAGTATCTGAACAAGAATCATCATTTGCTGCAAGATAGATAAGACCAGCCCAGGTATAGGCCAATGAGGAGGATCTTCACCCTAAGGTAGGGGGGTTGTTGAGATTCTTGACAGTCCTGCAGATACAGAAGTAACTTATCTTGTCCTCCCACAGTCACTGATGTACAGATAGGGCGTCGCACTCAATTAAGAGCATATGACATAGTCGTATAACATAGGAGCGATGTCGCTGAATGCCGTCAGGGTAACCCTTTATACGGCCATTGAGGTCATCGGTCGCATTCGCTTATAGGGACTGAACCAGTAATTAGGCAACCCTGTATAGTTGGGGAAAACTTGCTTACACTACAAAACCTGCAACTAACTGGTAATTCGTAGTATGGAATGGGATAAGCAGGATTTGAACCCACGATATTGTGCATTACCGCACAATGACACTAGGACAGCTATACCACTAGACCATCCTTACCCAATACAGAAGTGACCTTACTTGTCCTCCCTTGGATCACTGATGTATGGATGGGGCGTCGCACTCAATTAAGAGCATATGACATAGTCGCGTAATACAGGAGGGATGTCGCTAAGCACCGTCAGGGTAACCCTTCATACGGCAATACAGAATTGACTTATATGCGATTCCCATTAAGTTATTTTACATCCCATACCCCCCGGCGGGGCGTTTACACTCAACCAAGAGCAAGAACATAACCAGAGAGTACAGGATGATCCTCCGCCTACTCACACCGGGAACCCGAAAAGAAAGAAGAAAAGAAACACAGAAAACTACGTACAAAAGCTGACCAGGGAAAAACAATCGCTAGGCGAACCTTAAAACAACGAAAGAAAAACCCCCTACGCAGACTACGCGACCGAGCGAAAAATAAAAGAAAAGAGAGAAAGAGAAACGCGCAAACTCCTCCGCACTTTACTGAAGCAGAAGAACACTAGTTACATCGCAAAAAATAAACACAAGGTAGGGAGAGAGAAACTAAACTCCACCCATAGTGGTAGACTTATCCTTCCTGTTAGACTCGGCGAGTTTGGCCTAGATCATCATCATACAGATCGGATCGCAATACAGAAGTGACTATGGAGGGGGAAATTCATTTTTATTTTATTTTTACGACCCCGCTAGGGGTCGTCTGAAGAACCTCCGCTTGCAGCTATGTCAAGCTATGACGGAGGTAGAAGACAGCCGACCTAATGTCGGTAGCGCAGTCTACGGATAGATAAAATACAGGTTTGTTCCCGAATCCTCCTCGCTTACATGCAATAAACTAAAGAAGAGATAGGGCAGGAAGAAAAGAACAGCGGGGGAAAGTAAAGACTCATAAAAGAAACACTACCGGTACAAAAGTGACCACCCAGTATGTCAAGACAGCAGAAAGACTTTAAGCGAAATAGGAAAAAGAAAATCCCAGGGAACCCCTTTCCCATCTCCAGCGAGGCGAACCTTACAACAACCGGAAGGGATCGAGGTAAAAGCAATGAACACTAACCAAAGAGAAAGGAAAGAAAACGGACAAAGGAGAAAACAGAAGCCAAACTCACAAAACTCTTACACTCAAGGGAACAACACTAGCAGGAAAAAGATGAAACACCGAGGGGCCCTAAGTCTCCATTCCCTCTTCCATCACAGCACACAGGTTCTCCACTCACTTGTTATTCTCGGCCAAGGCTTTCAAATATTCAGGGCAGAGGGGGTCGTTGGCGGGGTGGGCGGCACTGCAGTTGGCACACTTAAGTACCGTATGTTCGCATTGTCGTCCTCGGCGTTTACACTCTGTATTGCCACAAGAGTGCTCGAAGATAGCGTGGGGTCTAGCACAGATGCGGCAGCGGGGGGAGTATGTGCACTTCAGTTGGTGGTGTCTGAAGCGACAACAGCGGGAGCATTGGGTGGCCTTCGAGAAGGCAATGTACGGGTCAGTCCGATGATTCTTGTTGAGGATGGTCAGACCTTGGGAGATGCGGTAATGGTTATTGTTCACCACCACGGTGATGACAATGGAGGAGGCAGGTTTGCCGATGAGCTTGTCCTTCGAAGTGAGCTAGCGTGGGGTTTGGGCGAGTACAACACCTTGGTTGAATGTCTCGATCTCCTTGCGGATGAGCGACATATGTTCGACGTCAGAGGTGTTGAGGACGGGGGTTGGCACGTTGTGTACAATGTACTTCTTGTGCAAGAAGTTCCGGCGGAGGCTAGTGGTGGTGGGGAAGAACTTGCGGACAGCTTCTTCGATGGTGGGCTTGTATGTAAGGACTTGCTGGGCGGTGGTATTCTCCATGACGGAGAGGAAAACGTTGGAGGCGCTGGCCTTCCTGACAGATCGGACACGGCAAGTGGATGGGGCTTTCTTGTCAACTAGCGCGGCGTTGACAGTGTCCCTGACAGCAATTAGGTTGAACTCGGGGACTTCTCCGTCGAGATTGACGATGATTTCTCTCTCCCTCTTGGTAGGGTACTTCGGGGTGGGAGGAGTAGTAGCAGTCGGGGTTGGCGTAGCCTGGGCTTTGCCTTTGCTTTTCTTCACTACCTGGGCCCAGGTGGTGTCAGTAGTGGGGGGCGCCACTTGTGGCGCAGTAGGGGAGGGGGAGGCAAGAGAGGAAGAAATTTTCTTCACTGCCTTAGCTGTTTTCGATATTTCCGACCGTAGCTTTTTGATTGAATCAGAAAGTGCGAGGTCAACTTCTGTGGGGCCTGCCTTAGCCGAAGCCGTAGCAGTGGTGTTGCGGGTGGTGATGGCTTCAAGTTCATTGAAGCAGGCTTCGAGTGACTGTTGACCGGCAGCGATAGCAGTAACCGCTTCCTGGATTTTGTTGACTAAGGCCAGGAGAGACGGAAGGGTTTGGGTGTAAAACTGGAGGTCGCGGTACCTAACGTACAAGTCGCCGATAAGGGGTGCAGTGTGCATTGAGATAACGTCGCCCATTCCAGGTTCACTTTTGACAGCGGGAGAGATGCCGGACGCCTCGAATGAGGAGAACATTGCTTTCATGGTGGCGGCTTCGTCCCTTGCCTCTTGAGGGGGGGGGTTAAGGGAGGGGGTTTGGGGTCGCTTTGAACTCCGCGACATTGTCACGATGTTTGTCGATGCGATATAGATACTAATAGCTGAGAACTAAAATGTAGGGGGTAGTTTGAAGGTGTGAAGAAGCCTGAACATGAAGATGATGATGATGATTTTTCATTTCGTTTCGGTAAACTACTCTACTTCTTCTATAGCCTACCTGGGCCGTCCGCATGCAGTCCTTGACTATGGCGTGTCACCCGTTCTCCTCCAAACGAAACAAAAAAAAAAAGAAACCACGCGATCATAACTAAATACACGATGTCGTGTAAGTACAGTGAAAAAGCGCCACAGATGGTCCCGCGAAATAGCCTTCCCGTCCGATATCCTTAGCGAGGCGAACCTTACAACAACTATCTACCGGACTCTTACGAAGAAAGAAAGAAAAGGAAACAAACAACGTAGAGAAGAAGGGAAGAACAGAAAATCCCCTGCGAAAATGCCTGAACCTTTAAAGCTAAAGGAAAAAATCAAAGAAAAGGTAAAGAGAATCAGACGCCACCCATAGTGACGGTAACAGCCTCATCTTTCCAGGTGGCAGCTAGTGCCTTCGCTTGGATGAACGCCGGGCACGAGGGGTTTGATGTGGTGTGCTTTCCTTTGCAGTTAGCACACTTGAGGACCGTATCGTCGCAGAGTCTTCCGACTTTCTTGCATTCATCGTGTCCGCAGGTGTGTTTCGAGGTGTGATGTGCTTCGGCGCACATGTTGCATCATGGGGGGTTTCGGCAGCGAGCTTGGTGGTGATCAAACTCCTGACAGTTGGTGCATCGTGTAGCTGAGTTGTAAGGGATGTATTTCTTGACTCGTCGCCTGCGGGTAAGGTTCTTAAGTCCTTGAAGGATACGTTGTTCGTTGTCGTCGTCAATGACCCTGATGACCAGTGAGGACGCATGTTTGCTGGTCCGGTCGCTTTCGCGTAGGAGCCACCGGGGGGTTTGAGCGAGGGTGATACCCTTGTTGAAGTGCTCGATCTCTCTTCGGAACATATCGGCTTCTGTGAGGGCTTCAGTATGGGAGTGGGGGACGTTGTGTACCAAGTACTTTTTCCATCGCATGTTCTTTCGAACAGAGGCTGTCGGGAACTGTTCCTTGATAGTGGCCTCGATTTTGTTGCGGTATGCCAGTACTGCCGAGGCAGTAACATCTTCGATAGTGGTCAAGACAATAGATCATTGGTTGTTCTTGCGAACAGTAGAAATGCAGAGAGCTATTGGGGCCTTTGCAGACACCAAAGTATCGTTGACGGCATCCCTTAGCTTGACTGGGTCGAAAGAGCTAATCTCGGAAGCGGTAGTGATGATAATTTCACGGTCGCGCTTGGCGGGATAGCGACGGTCGCTTGCTTGTGCGGGGAGGGGGGGTACTGAAGCTGCCGCTTTCTTGTTTCGTTTTGAAACCACCTGCGCCCAAGTTTCCTCAGGTGGTGGCTGCGTAGGTTTTGTTGTGCTGGCAGCGGGCACAGTGGGGGCGACGTTCGGTTTTGCGATTTTCTTGACCTTTTTGGAGGTCTCTTTAGTCGCTTTTTCTATTTTCTTGAGGGATTCCTCAAGGGCGTTGTTGGAGGTTTCGGAGCAGAGCGTCTGCCGGATCTCGCTTAAGTTGTCATCGAGGGCGGCGATGCGATCGCGAATTGCATTGTGACCTTCGAGCAGGTCGGCGATGGCTTTACCTTGGGCATTCGACTAATCTACCAAGGCCCCCAAGGTTTGGGTTATTTTTGGTAGAGTTTCCGTTAAGAATTCCAGTAGAAGGACCTCTTGGTATACTTTGATTTCGGGTTTATCGGTTGTCAGGAGTAGCTCCCTTCTTTTGAAGAGTGCTTCGATGTTACCGTGTTCAGCGGTGCGGGTTAGGACATTAGCGAGCTCGGCTGCTCTTTGTTCGAATGGTGAGGGG
>JABYPW010001288.1:0-16395 GCA_016880775.1 Phymatotrichopsis omnivora
ACCCTGAAAAGGTCATATAAAAGAACCTCCACATGCAGCTATGTAAAGCTATAACATAGGTAGAAGATAGCCAGCTTAAGGCCAGTATAACAAAGTCTACCAAGATAAAATACAGTTTTGTTCCCAAATCCTCCTTGCTTACACACAATAAACTAAAGAAGAGATATGGCTATAAAGGACAACTTCCATAGTATATCATTCTTAGTAAGGTCCATTAGGGGTGTAGTGAGTTTATAAAAGTTCTTAATGAATACTTGATAAAAGTTGGCAAATACAAGGAAGGACCTCACATCAGTGACTGTTTTTGGAGTTGGCCATTCTAGAACCATTTCAATTTTGTCTATCACCATTTTGATCCCCTGAGCTAAGATGATAGACCCAAGGAATTCTACTTTGTCGACTGCCTAGTAGCACTTGGAAGGTTTTAAGGCTAGCTGTTGCTTGTCAAGCTAAGAGAGGACTTCTTGTACTAAGCATTCATGTTCTTCTTGGGTTTCTGCATACATGAGGATGTCGTCCTGGTAGACAATGATATATACATCAAGAAGATCATGGAGAATGGTGTTCATCCTTCCTTGGAAAATGGCTGGGGCATTGCAAAGACTGAATGGCATGATGAGGTATTTGAACTACCCATAACAGGTATGAAGGGCAGTTTTCCACTGATCCCCTTTGGCTATCCATATGAGGTTGTAGCCATTTTTGATGATGAGCTTGGTAAAGATTTTAGCTTTACCAATTGTGTCACAAAGTTTACCTAGGAGGGGAAGAGGGTATCAGTTCTCGATGAGGACTTTATTTAGCCATTGGTAGAATATCATGGGTTCAAATCCTGCTCGTCCTATTCCATACCACGAATTACTAGTTGGTCGTGGGTTTTGTAGTGTAAGCAAGTTTTCCCCGACTATGCAGGGTTGCCTAATTACTAGTTCAGTCCCTGTAAGCGAATGTGACCGATGACCACAATGGCTGTATGAAGGGTTACCCTGATGGTGCTTAGCGAGATAGCTCCTGTATTATGCGACTATGTCATATGCTCTTAATTGAGTGCGACACCCTGTCCGTATATCAGTGAACCAAGGGAGGACAAGTAAAGTTTAGCTATTAGTAGTCGATGCAGAGGTAGAGGGATCCATTAGCTTTCTTGATTAAGAGAATAGGAGCACTAGCTAGGGACTTAGAAGGTCTTATTTTGCCTTCTTTTAACATGGTGTCAATATATTCTCAGAGGACTTCCAGTTCTATCTCCAAGAGGTTATAAATAGTTCCCTAGGGAGGTTTGGCTCCTTCCTTTATCGTTAACTTCATATCCCATTCTCAGTAAGGTGACAGCTGAGATGCAAGCTGCTCCAAGAAGACTTTGGGGAAAAGTTATTCCCACTTGTTTTAGTCAGAAGTGTGGATGGTTGAGGATCATAGGAAAAGTTCTATAGAGTTTTCCAAAGGTAGCCTTGCTATTGTACAGCACCATTGTACTGTCTCTGAAGGACTAATAGGTGTGTTAACCTACCCAAGTAAACCTCCACCCATAACTGCTGAGTTGGTGTAGAAGTTATCATCTTACAAGATCTTGTAAGCTAAAGCTATGGAGATCTGGGGTTTGACAAGATAATGTTTATACTTGTTAGAGTAAAAACCCACTAACTCTACCTTATTATAGTCCACTGTAGTGTCATGATCCTGAAACTACTTGATGGGGAGATAGATGTCGATATTGGGAGGCATTAGTCCTACATCGAAATCAATGTTTTCCTTGTCATTTTGGATTTGCATCTGAAGTTTCAGCATATAATACCATTGTTGCTTGCAGGCACCATTGTAAGCATAGATATTGACTGGTACCTGTCATTTGTATTTGGGGACCAGGAGCCTATCAGAAATAAGAGCTCCTATAGTGCCATTGTTGAGTTTGGAAGTGGTAGTGACCGAGTAAGTTCTGATTCTATGGTTGACAGAGGTGCACCAGCAAAGTATCACTAGATCCTGGATGCATTTCCCCTGCTTATAGCCTTTGGTTTTGGATGCAATGGTCATCATTTCTGCGAATAGGATCCCTGATCACTCCCAGGAACATCATAGCCAGATGTTGCAGTACCTTATGTGTTTATGTACAGTGTAAGGAAGACAGTTATTGTGAGATAAAAATGGTGTGTAATGAATGTTAGTACTGCTATATTACCTATGTATTTTAACCTTAAGGCCATCCTTAGGCAGGCAAGAGAAGTAAAAGAAATAAGCATTAACATTAAAGATTATGTACTAAGATCTATGGAGATACTTGTACAATCTAGAACAAAGGGGATTCATGCATCATGGGTATCTTAGGGTATGAATCATAAGGTCATCAATCATTACTAGGAATACAAGCTACTTAACTGGTAGCCCACCTACCAAGAACTAGGGCTAAGAAAATCCCTAGGACACCGGCTCATAATTTGTTATAATATATCCATTCCAAGTCTCTTCTTTAACAAAGGAAATAACAAAGGAAATAGGTCATCGAGTTGTAGCTCTTCAAACTATTGGAATATCATCACCATCTACCTAGGAGTCTGGTAGTTCTACCACTCTTCCTGCTACCTTAGTCTCAGCCTTCTTGGAGGTTTCTAACTTGTCATCATCTTTTTCTTCCCTCTTCCTATTGGTTAAGTGTTATCTAGTCGAGGGAATTTCATCCTTCTTGTTAGCAAAATAATCCCTTACCTTATGGCCTTTTCAGGTACATTTCTTGTAAGTATTATTACCCTTAGCCCACTTGAGGTCTGCTACTGAGAGATAGGGAAGCTTAGTATAGCCCGCCTTGGAATCAGACTTCGGTGTATCAGGTTTGTCAGCTCACTCCTTTCCCTAGGCCAGCTTCACCTTATTTTTAGCTTCAGGGGCCTAGGTTAAATCCATTTATGATGGCTATAGATTCTTTCCAAGGGCTTTAGTAGCTTCCTCCATTTGCTAGCCAATAGTTATGACCTGGTCAAATAACTCCTAAGTTGTTTGGTACTGTCAGGAGTAGCTTATAGCTATAGCTTCGCAGAGTTTTGTGTGGAGCCTCTGGTTCACCCAATCTGTAAGGTAGACCTCATTGTATAAGCACACAGTGTTGAGAGTTCTTATATAAGTAATAAACTCCAGTATTAGACCCATGTACGTTGCCTTTATCAGCTTGGTGATATAGGTAGGGCAAAGGGTATAGGCCCCGAAGTTGGATCTGATAGATTCTAGGAAGTCCTCCTAATCAGCAGTTGGGTTAGTCCAATGCATATGATTGATCCTCCAATAGCTACAGGTAGATCCAGTAAAGAGCATTGAGGCGAACTAGATTTTCACTACATCAGTGGGGAAGGAATAGGTCTGTAGGGCAAAATAGGTTTCCAGTTGAAGCTGAAACTTAGAGATGTCATCTGCCTTATGCGAAAATTTGTCTGGTATGGGTGGCTTCAGCCCCTTGAATATTTAGGCTAGTTGTTGTGGTACAGGTGGTGCCGCAGGTACCTCATATCTATGAGTAGCTGGTACCTAGGGAAGTAACAGTTTTTTCATGGCCTCCATAAGTATTTCCTCGACATCCTTCCTAGTGAGTGGTATTTCCCCTTCTTGAGGTCTTGGTAGTAGTGGCAGAGGTGGTGGCGATGCCATTGTTGATTTCCTCTACCTAGAAGGACCTGCTTCCCAGACCTTTCTGAAGTTGGGAAATCCCCTGGTCCTTCTATGCAAGGGGAATGGAGGTTCAGTGTCATAGATATTGGACTCAATGGGTAATCATCTAGGTCCACTGTTTTCTCCCTGGCTGACTGCATTGGTGATACTGCTGAATGTACTAGGCTCTTGTATTGCCTATAAAGTTCATGGTAGTGCACGGTATCCTCCTTGGCCTCCGCAAGTTAAGCCTCCAGCTCACCTATCCTTTTTCAGAGAGTGGTGAGAGACTGATTAACTTCTCCCTTTAGTTCTAACTCCTTTTCCATAAATTGGAGTTGGTTTCTAAGGTTGAACCAGTCAACATGTAATGCCAAGTTCATATCCTTTAGACAAGTGTTATCTGTCTGAAGTTCCACCAACAGTTATGTGTTATCATCCTGCTGTACAGCTTCCTTGGTGACTTCCAGCTATATTTGCATAGAGGTAACCTGGTTTTGGAGTTGCCCCAGCTAGTAGGTGGTTTCCAACTCTAACTGTTCCCTTTTTTTGGTCGCTTGGAAGGTATTTTCCTCCTTTTGTTCCTTCAGGAGGTTGACTGCTCTAAGCAGGATGTTGGTAACCCTTGGTAGGAAAGAGATTACAATAGGAGGGAGCTTCTTTACCATCTGCTTGTAAGTCAAGATAGTTGAGAAGAGGATTCCCTGTATTTCCTCCTTCTGTCTCTGGAAGTCTTCCAGGAGTTGGGTCTTAATCTCCTGGTATACCTTGTCCCTTACAAAGTCTCATACTTGGAGGAAGGCATTGTCAAGCTTGACAAAGTTATTCTAGATAGAGATCTGATACTTCTCTATGAACTTCTTTACCACATCATCAAGTTTGACCTAGGTTTTAAGTATCTTTTTACTAGATCGTATTGAGATAGAGGGTACTTACCTAGGTTTGTAAAGGGTTTTGCCATCATAGAGGGTAAGAGCTATAGTAACATCAGGTATAGGAGTGTCTTCTCTATCTATGACTTGAGAATATAGTGTTACGGTGGGTACCTTTAGTACGGTAAAGGCTCGGTAAAGTGCAAGTGCCACTCAATAGAGAAGGTATTACTGAGTAAACTTAGATATCTCAACTGTTCTAAGTCTAGATCCACAAATACACTTTCCTACATTGAAGAGAGATAAGAGGTAAGAGTAAGAATAAATATATTCTTAAGGCTCGTAACTAGTCTGTAGACTGAAGAGAGAAGGAAGCAAAGAACATGGAAGATGATGATGATGATGTTTCATTTCGTTTTGTAGTTTACAAGACTAGCTCTTCACTAACATAACTACAGGGCTATCCACATGCAGTCCATATCTATGGTATGTCACCCTAAAATAAAATAAAGGAAATAAGAAACCACGCATTCCAAAAATCCTCCACCTATCCTATAGGCAAATACCATGTGATTTGAAAAGAATGTACATGTTTTCCTCCTCTTGAAAAAACTCTGCCGAAAAGTCTGAAAATTAGGAGTAAAAAAGCAAAAAGGAAGGAAAAAAAGGGGCTATGCAAAGAGGGAACTCTTTTTGTGAGAAAAAAGTGAGTGGGGATTCTGGTGTTTGAAAGTGTTGCTGCACTGGGCAGGTCATAGTATGGTTGCATTGTTGTATTCAAGCAGTCTCTTTATCTGAACTCAGGAGTGTGAAGTGTGTCAGCTTCCACTGTTTGTCTTAGGTTTTCATGGTGCAGAGTGATCTCAGTGTGCTAGAAGTGTCCAAAGTTGAAGAGTCTGGTTGGTGAAAGGAGGTACTTCATATCTTATGGTATGACTTTGATAACGAGGTCGCAGAGGTTACAGTTGCTTAAGTGTAGGAGGACTCGAACACCTAAGAGAGGTGCTTGCTTATACATGTGAAGGTCTTTGGAGACTAGTTCAAACATCTCGTTGACCATCAGGGGGAGATCTACAGTGTTGATTTCATATACGGTGAGATAGGTACTATGTAGGGTGATTTCGATTAGTCTGTAGAACTGTCCTGCAAACTCTTATATTGTGTTCTTTATTGCTGGAAAGTGTGGAACATATTCGTTGATATGAATGTTGTATAGGCTGTAGAGTGTAATCACTCCTTTTTGATCTGGATCAATTGGGAAGTGTCTTTTAGGGTAGTGAACACCTTGTTTCTAGAGTTCGAATACAATAGCTTCCTGTAAGCCATAGGTGGACAGTTTTGGGTAACTTGGTAATCATTGTTTGGTGGGGTGTATAAAAGCTCTTCTTCCAGTCATTAACTATACTTTGTTGTTTTCAACTTCATCTAATACGGCTTCTAGCGTTCCTGGGTGTGGCTGTCTTATGAGCCCTAGGGGGGACTTTGGGAGTGCAGGGGTGGCTGGTATAGAGGGGGTGGCAGTGTTGGTGTTCATGAAAATTTCAACTGACCTAGCTAGTGCTACGACTACTTAGAATATGTCTTTCTGTGAGTTGAGTATAAAAAGAATATGCTCTACCACTTAGTATACGTTATGGTAGCTTTTGTTATTAGTTGACTTATCTGTAAAGGGAGGGGGTATGTTTTCCTTTGGTGGTATTTGTTCTTTTTTAAGTCTAAGGGTCACTTGTCTCATTTGAATCTTTCTTTGTTTGATTGGGTTGATGGTCACATTAATGTACAGTTACTAAAGTCTAGCAGCCATAGTATCTGCGGTCGATGAAGTAGGCCTTGTACTGATTGTCTTTATAATAGTATCCGTGGTATAATCCATTATAGTTGGTGACAATGAACATTCCTCTCTTGTTCCAGGTGACAGACTTTTCTTTTTGTTTCATCTCAACATTTTAGCTTTAGTTTATTTTGTAGGACTTGCTTGGTTGGGTTGTATTTATTTAAGATTTTGTTCATTTGTGTACTGTGTACTAAGTCTCTATCCAAGAGCCAGATAAACTACTTTCTAAGAATTATTTAAGAGGGGAGAGTGAAAAATAAAGGATTTGTAAAGAAGAGAAGGGTGGTGGTTGCCTTCTTTGGTGAAAGGCTTTAAGGGTGAAGATAGAAAAAAGGTTTTTGTCCTTAAGAGGAGGCTTTTAGGGACTCGTGGAAATGTAGGTGTAGGGATGAGTTTGTTGAGAAGTTTGGAAAGAACATGGAAGATGATGACGATGATGATTATTCAGTTTATATTGTAGTTCCTAACTATCTCTTCACTAACTAGAAACTACCAGGCCATCGGTATATAGTCCAAGACTATAGTGTATCACCCTATTACGGCAGGTGTCTTTGGTGCGGGATCAGGCTCGGTAAAGTGCAAGTGCCACTCAACAGAGAAATGTATTACTGAGTGAACTCAGATATCTCAATGTGTTCTAAGTCTGGATCCACAAATACACTTTCCTATGTCGTATGAAGAGAGAGAAGCAAAGTTTGAGAGTAAGAACGAATATATTCTTAAGGCTCATAACTAGTCTGTAGACTGAAGAGAGAAGGAAAGGAAAGAACATAAAGCGACCTTTCTTTTATTCCCTTTTTGTTATTTTAAGAACATGAAGCGACTTATCTTGTCCTCCCTCGCATCACTGATGTATGGACGGGGCGTCGCACTCAATTAAGAGCATATGACATAGTCGCGTAATACAGGACCAATCTCGCTAAGTGCCGTCAGGGTAACCCTCTTGACAGCTATTATGGTCATCGGTCGCATTCACTTACAGGGACTGAACCAGTAATTAGGCAACCCTGTACAGTCAGGGAAAACTCGCTTACGCTACAAAACCTGTGACCAACTGGTAATTCGTGGTATGGAATGGGATGAGTGGGATTTAAACCCACGACCTTGCACGTTACCACACAATGACTCCAGGATAGCCATACCACTAGACCATCCTCACCAAAAGCACATGAAGCGACTTATCTTGTCCTCCCATAGTCACTGATGTACGGATGGGGCGTTACACTCAATTAAGAGCATATGACATAGTCGCATAACACAGGAGCGATCTCGCTGAGCACCGTCAGGGTAACCCTTCATACGGCAGAACAAGAAGATGATGATGATAATGTTTCATTTCTGTTTAGTAAACTACTCTATTTCTTCTAAAGCCTACCTAGGTCATCTGCATGCAGTCCTCGACTATGGCGTGTCACCCGTTTCTCCCCTAACAGAAAAGAAAAGGAAAAACAAAGGAAAAAGTATCACCCAAAAATCCATCCCGAAATCCCTGCATACAGCGAATGACTAGTTACATGATAAAAGAATGTATGGTCTGTCTCCTCCACCTGAAAACTTCCTCTACTAATTCCGTGCGATGAGGGGACTTGTAGGTGTTGTGTTGGCGCCGGCGGGCGCGGTCGCAGAGGTTAAGTGAGCCGGCGATGTAGCGATCGGTGGGTTTTGTATTGTTCGCGGTTGGACATCCTGCGGGAGGGGGTACGTACAGTCGCAAGGTTCGTTAGGTTTGTTTTGGCGTTCCCGACTTCGTTTGTTGGTTTTTGTATTGTCGCATTGGAGGGGCGATAATAGAGTGTCGGATGTGACTATGAAGGTCACTTAGAGGTTTGTGCGATCGCTCCGGCGGGCCTGGGCACCCCTCCTAGGGGCTCTGAGAGCATCGCAGTAGGGGGTGTAGGAGGTATCATGAGACCTCGCTTAGGCGAACACGGCACGGTCATGGGGCCGGCAGGGGGGACTCTCAACCCATCAAGCAGGCCATCACTCGACCTACAGGACACCATGTTGTCTTATTTGAAAGGAATGTGTGGTGTGCGCTCGTTGTTGTCGCATATGGTTAGTATTGTGTTGCAGTCTTCTTAGCCAGCTGAGGCTGGGACTGGAGATAGTTTCTGCTGAAAGGAACGTAGGGGGTAGAAAGAATATCTTGAGAGGCTCTACAGAGCTTTAACCTAGCGGAATCTCACCTCGAACACTAGGTGGTGGCATTAGTTATTGCAGAACATGAAGCGACATTTCTTTTATTCCTGTTCGGTTATTTTACATCCCATAGCCCTGGCGGGGCGTTTACACTCAACCAAGAGCAAGAACATAACCGAGACTACAGGATGATCCTCAGCCTACTCGTACCAGGAACCCAAAAGAAAAGAAAGAAGAAGGAAGAGAAAATGCAGACAACTACATACAAAAGCTGACTAGGGAAAAACAATCGCTAGGTGAACCTTAAAACAATGAAAGAAAAACCCCCTTTGCAGACTACGTGACTGAGCAGAAAATAAAAGAGAAAAGAGGAAGAGAAACGTGCAAACTCCTCCACACTTTACCAAAGCAGAAAAACACTAGTTACACCACGAGAGAAAAGAAAAACAAGGTAAGGAAAGAGAAACTAAACTCCTCCCATAGTGGTGGACTTGTCCTTTCTGTTAGACTCGGTAAGTTTGGCCTGGATTATCATCATACAGATCAGATCGTTTGCTTTGTGGGGGCTGGCTCAGTTCGCACATCGGAGGACAGTATTCTCGCAGGTGAAGCCTTTTGGTTGTTTGCAGTCAGTGACACCGCAGGTATGTTCGGAGATGGTGTGGGGGCCGGCGCAAAGTCGGCAGCAGGGAGGTGACTGACAGTTCTGGACAGGGTGTCCAAACTTCGAGCATCAGGAGCATTGGTTGTCGGCACCGAAGGGGATGTATGTGACAGTGCGATAGGTCTTGTTGAGAATGGTGAGGCCCTTAAGATTGCGGGCCTCATTGCTGTTGTCAATGACTGTGATCACGAGTGAGCCGTGATTCTGCTTGTTGATTTTGGAGCTGGATGTCAGCCAGCGCAGGGTCATTGCGAGAGTAACACCGGAGTTATAACATTCGATCTCCTGGCAGAGTTTGGTCATCTGTCCCATAGTGTTAAGGTCAGTGGCTGTGGGAATACCATGGACGATGTACTTCTTCCATGTGTGGTTGCGATTAATTCCTTTGACTTCGCTAAACTCGCCAACAGCTTTGGTGATGATGGGTCGGTAGGCAAGGACGGCGGCAGCGGTAACAGTCTCCATGGTAGTGAGGACGAGCGTGGTGGGGTTGTTGTTGCGGCATCTCTGTATGCGCAAGAAGGAGGGAGCTTTGGCCTTATCCAGGGCCAAATTGACCTGGTCGTGGATCTGAATGTGTGCATCCTCGCCAAAGGCCGATAGTTCCTTGATATCGACAATTATTTTACGGTCGCGGCGGGTGGGGTAGTGTGGGAGGGGAAGCAGGGTGGTTGGGAGCAGGTCCTTCTGGGTGACCTGACCACTCTTCTTCTTTTGCTTTTTGGAAACGACTTGAGCCCAAGTCTGAGCATCCTAGGCTTGTTGTGGGGTGGGGAGGGAGGTAGAGGTGGTGGTGATCGAACAAAGTTTTCTGAGGTCTTTCGCGGTCGCTTTTTGTTGTTTTTGAATGTCCTTAAGGGACTCAAGGACTTTGGGTGGGGTGGGCAGGGCCTCAGTGGCAGGCATTGGGGTCTCAGTTGTAGGTGGGGGTGGTCGTGACTCCAGGGCGGCGACTCAGCTAGTGAGGTCTATCTGGGTATTGGCGATGGTGGTGAGGGTCGACTAGATGGAAGCCAGTGACCGTTGGATAGCGGGGAGGTCTCTTGTGAAGAAAGCAATAAGGTTAGAGGAGTTGTAGCCATCGACGGCCTCTCTGTTAACGATGCTGCTTCTAACGACTTTACCACTGGTGGCGAAGTTGTATCCCAAGAGTACTCCTAGGTCCAGAACATGAAGCGACTTATCTTATCCTCCCTCGGCAGAACATGAAGCGATGTTTCTTTTATTCCCGTTCCAGTTATTTTACATCCCATAGCCCCCAGAACATGAAGATGATGATGATGATGTTTCATTTCTATTTGGTAAACTACTCTACTTCTTCTATAGCCTACCCGGGTCGTCCACATGCAGTCCTCGACTATGGCGTGTCACCTGTTTCTCCCCCAACAGAAAAGAAAGGAAAGACAAATCCAAAAGTATCACCCAAAAATCCATCCCGAAATCCCTGCATACAGCGAATGACTAGTTACATGATAAAAGAATGTATGTTCCGTCTCCTCCACCTGAAAACTTCCTCCACTAGTTCCGTGCGATGAGGGGACTTATAGGTGTTGTGTTGGCGCTGGTGGGTGCGGTCGCAGAAGCTAAGCGAGCTGGCGATGTAGCGATCAGTAGGTTACGTGTTCTTTACAGTTGTACATCCTGCGGGAGGGGGTATGTACAGTCGCGATGTTTGTTAGGTTTGTTTTGGCGTTCCCGACTTCGTTCGTTGGTTTTGTATTGTCGCCATGGAGGGGCGACGGGGGGCGTTGGATGCGACTGTGAAGGTCACTTAGAGGTTTGTGCGATCGCTCCGGGGGGCCTGGGCACCCCTCCTAGGGGCTCTGAGAGCGTCGCGGTAAGGGGTATGGGAGGTATCATGAGACCTCGCTTAGGCAAATACGGCACAGTTGTAGGGCTGGTAGGGGGACTCTCAACCCCTCAAGCGGGCCGTCGCTTAACCTACAGGACACCGTGTTATCTCACTTGAAAGGAATGTGTGGTATGCGCTCGTCGTTGTCGCACATGGTTTGTGTTGTGTTGCAGTCTTCTCAGCCAGCCGAGGCCAGGACTAGAGATAGTTTCTGCTGAAAGGGATGTAGGGGGTAGAAAGAATGTCTTGAGAGGCCTACCCCAGAACATGAAGCGACATTTCTTTTATTCCCTTTTTGTTTATTTTACATCCTATTTCCTCCAGCAGGGTGTTTACACTTAATTAAAAGCAAGAACATAACCGAAGAAAACAGGATGGTCCTCCACCTACTCGTGCCGAAAAAATAAGGTAAAAACAAAGGAAAAAAGAAAAAAGAAAAAGAAAAAGAAAAAAGCGACAAAAACGAACAGAAGGAAACACAAAAGCAAATCCACTACGAGTCTTTCTTCTTCTCCTACCTGACCACTCTTGTTCCTTCTCTTTTAGCTATCACTATCCTTGGGGGGCTGGGGGTGGGGTGTGGGGGTTTTCCAAGTCCTTTTTATACCAGCTTGGTCCAGAGGTCGGGGTTTTCGTATAGGATTTCGTTCGTTGTGTGCCCTTTTATCAGTGCTCTCCACGGGGTGGGGGTGGGGCATTCGTGCAGGTAATGTTCGATGGTCTGTGGTCGGCCGCAGGTGCATATGTTCTGGTCAGTTTGGTAAGGTAGCATGTTCAGGACGTAGGCTCTGCCGGTTCGGAATTGGAAGGCGCGGGCAGTGACGTACTTCTCGGTTAGGGTATACTGGTTAGGTTTTTTCGGGATTTCCCTTCCTGCATATTCCTCGAACTTTTCCCAGAGTCGCTTTTTGGTCTTGGACTAGATAACGGACTGGGTTATCATTTTCTTCTTGGTGGTGCCTTTCTTTGGGTGGGCTTTTGGTTGTTTAGATTTTGCCTTGGCCATCTGGTTGGCTTTCTCATTTCCGGCGATGCCTTTGTGTGTGGGAACCCATCTTAGCTCGGTTTCGATCTGTGCTCCTTTTAGGACTGTGTTGGCTTCGAAGATGGTTTTGGCCACATGTTGGGTGGGGCTTGGGTAGGGGTTGGCTGCGGCAGTGATAGCGGCCTGGCTGTCTGTGTAGACGACTACCGAGTCGAAGTTGAGTTTTTGGGTGAGCTTGTTGGCGAGTTTGAGGGCTTCTGCGATCGCGTCTAGTTCGCCGTCGAAGACGTGCACTCCGGATCCCAGGGTCTTGGACTTTCCACTAACTTGTTTCCCTCCTAGGTATGCTACCACAGCGTTTCTGACTTGGCTGGACTTTCCCACCTGGGAGGCGTCGGTGTACAGGGTGAGCTGGTTTTGGGGGTGCTGTTTGGGGTGTTGGGATATTGCTGTTTCTTTGTCTTTGAAAGGCTCTATCTTGGGGCGGCCGGTGTTGCTTATGGGCCAGGGTCATTGTGGGGGGGGGAGCCTATACCAGCTCATCGTGTTGGTCCCGATGTCCTCCTTTATGGTGTGGATCATTGCATCTATTTGGAGCATCCTTATTCTCGAGTGTTGTCCAACTGGTTTGACCTTCCAAGTGGGCGCTTTTGGGGATTTTGGTCTTGACTTGTTTCTTTCTGGCATTGGGGGGAGCCTGTGGGAATTTGGGTGTTCCAGTCCGATTGTGAGCAGTCGTGCACCGTAGCTGCACTGGTACCTTTGGATTTGTAGCTCGGCTGGCCAGATTCTTGATTTGACTAGGGCTTTTCGGTTGTTGGTGTTCCGAAACATTCCGCATACCCACTTGGCGCTTGCAGATATGCAGCGGTCTAGGGTATTGAGGGACTTTTAGGTGATGTTGTATGGGTGGAAGGTGTCGGCACCATATAGTAGGCTGGGCAGCACTACTGCTCTGACCAGTTTGAGTGCCATTGCGGGATTTAGTCCTTTTCCTCCGGTGGAGAGCCTCGTTATATTGTGTAGGGCTGCTTGGGCGCTTCTGACCCGATGCTGGCAGTGTTGGAGGATGCCTTCGGTTTCATGGAGCATGATCCCTAGGTACTTGACAGTCGGTTTATGGTGGAAGGTTTGGTCTTGTATGTTGATGCTCAGGAGGTTTTGTTCGCTTCCTAGGCTGACGTGCTGAAACTCTGTTTTTCCCTCGGATAGTGATAGCTTTAGGCTGTCCATCCTGTTTTCCATCTGTTCTTTGAAAAAGGTTTCCAGCTGCCGTGTGCTTTCTTCAAACGTTTCTCCTTCAGCCATGATACAGAGGTCGTCTACGTACATGTACATTTTCAGTACCCCGCTGTCTCTTGTTAGCCTTACGATATATATGTTGAATAGGAGGGGGGATATGGGGGATCTTTGTTGGACCCTGGTTTGGATTATCCTGTATGCCGATTTTGCTCCTCTGTCCGAGAAGGTGAGCTGTCTGTTGGTGAGAAATGAGGCGATCCAGTTTCTGATGTACTTGGGGGTTCCTCCTTTTTCCATAATTTCTAGGAGTTCTGCCTTGTTAACCCTGTTGAATCCTTTTTCTAGGTCGACGAAGAGAAGGGAGACCTTTTTTCTCCTGTTTTTGGCGTCTCGGACATCGTGTTTCAGTGCGTTGACGGCATCGATTGTGGACCTCCCTAGGAGGGCTCCATACTAGTTCATGCCTATCATGTCGTTGTCTATGGCATGCTGGGAGAGGCGGAGAGCCACTATCTTTTCTAGTATATTGGCGAGGGTGTCTATCAGGAAGATACACCTGTAGGCATTTGGCGACTTGTAGTCTGGTTTCTTGGGCTTGGGGATCACAATTCCCAGTGTCTTTTTGAAACTGGCCGGGTGTACGCCGTGGGCCAGTAGGGGGTTAAGGAGTTTGGGGATGATTTCTGGCAGGGTACTGTGCAGGGTCTTCCACAGGTTGTATTGGATTTCGTCGGGACCCGGGGCGGTGGTGTTGGCCGTGTTCCTCAGGGCATAGGTGACCTCTTCCGGGGTTATCTCTTCCTGGCAGTCGGTGTGCTCTAGGGGAGGGACTGGGGGGTCATTGGGTTTATTAGGGAAGTAGTGCTCGATCAGGGCTTGTGCTTTCTGGTCCGGGGTTTCTGCTCCATTTACGGGGGGGAGGGGGTAGTCTCTGGCCGGTCTTGTGTACCTAAGCGCGGTCCACAGGTCTCTGAGACTGACCTCTTTGAGGAATTCGTTCCAGTGTGCTTTTTTGGTGTTATACAGCAGTATTTTGTATGCTTTCTTTTTGTCTTTGTACTCTTGTTGTTTTACTTCGCTGTTTTTGTGGTTTTTTGCTCCGTACCTTGCTTGGGTCATCATTTTCCTCGCTGTCATGAGGTCTTTGGTCCACCAGGCCTTAGCTTTGTCTTTGAGGGTACGCATGGGGAGGGCATTGTTGTTTTTCATCGTTTTTATGAGGTGGTCTTTGTTGTTTTCTAGCCACCCATCTGGGTTTTGTGGGTTGAATTCTGAGGGTTCCCAGTTGTCGAGGTTAGATTTGATTTTGTCCCAGTCTGCATTTGCATAATCGAGGCAGACCCTTTTCCTGTTGCTGCTTCCTAGCTTCGAGAGTGTTATGGCTATCACTTCGTGGTCGCTGTTTGTCTGGCAGTCATCTGGGCAGATCTGCCAGTCTGTTTGCCATTCCATGGCCATGGGCGAGAGGAGGGTGAGGTCTATTGTAGTATCCTATTGGTTCTGATTTGGTATGCCGATTTGGGTGGGCGTGTCCAGGTCATTGAGGAGGTAGTAGCCTTGTTCGCAGGCCTTGTCTACCATTGGCTCTGCTCTTTCCATTTCGTGTCGGTCAGTGGGGCTCCACTAAGGATAGTAGAGGTTGAAGTCTCCTACTACCGGGTTCTTGTTGGGGGTGAAAACACCGTCCCATTCCTAGTCTTGTCTTCAGGTAGTGGGGGGGAGGTATTGGTTGGTGATGTCTGGGTAGTTGTGCTTGTTGAGAAAGAGCCTTACTACTTGTTCATCTCCGGCTTTGTTTCTTATCGGGAAGGGGTTGATTTTGGTGCTTTTGCTGACGTAGAGTGCTACTCTGGATCTGGTGTTCTGGCTAGGGTAGAAGCGGTGAAAGCTTCCATGGGCTGGGGGCATGTTATTGAAGGTGGGCGGTTCTTGTATTGCGACGACGTTGGCTTTGTTTAGGACTGCTGTGTTCATTAAGGATTGGAAATTTGCCTGTGATCTTTGGCAATTGTGTTGCAGAATTTTAAAGACAGGATGTGGGTCGATCCCCCACATTATCGTTTCGCATTCATTAGCTATTTATAGGTCTTCTTCTTCCATTTTGCTACTGATCTGGTCGATCCAATTTTTCTGGTGCTCTTCCATTTCTCTTGTGAATGCTGCGTGCACTTCTAGTCTTACTGGGCAGTTTCTGTCTGTGGCTCTGTATTCCTGTCTGCAGTTGGCGCAGCACAGTTTGTAGTGGGTGCAGGGTCCAAAGGTTTGGTAGCTAGGGTCGGGGCACTTGTGGTCCTTTGTGGCGTGGTGGGGGAACATGGGTCTGTAATGGTTGCCGCATGCACTGCAGTTCTTCAGCTCTTCTTTGCAAGCTGCGCTTGTGTGCCTGAATTTGAAGCACTTGTAACATTGAGTCGTGGGGGTCATATGCCAGGATCTGGTGACTTTGCAAACTTTGTTGAAGAGGGTTACCTGTTTTCCTAGGTTTGGGGCTTGTTCTTCAGGGATTCTGATGGCCACTGCTGCGAATGCTCCTCCCGAGTTGTTTTGGCTTCTGGCTTCTTTGGGCTTTAGGTACCTTGCTACCGAAACTTCGACGTCGGCGATGTATGAGAGTTCTGTGTAGATTCTAAGGACTGGGATCTCCCCGAGTGGTTCCGTTGGGACAGAGTGCAGGATTAGTTCGACGGTTGAAGCTGCAACTCTAAAGCCTTCTCTTTCTAACTCTGGGTTGGTTGTCTTTTTGGTGATGTAGTTGAAGTCGTCGGTGTATTTAACTAGGGAGCTTACTAGGATGTGTGGGGGGGTGGTGATGATGACGGTGGATTCGTGGTTGACTCGTACAGAGATGTTTCTGAGTTCGACGGGGGCTCCTTTGTCCTAGAGTATTTTGATGTACTCTTCTCTAAGTTTGTCTGGGTTGGCGTTTGCTGTGGTTGGTGTTACGATTTCTGTGAGGGGGGAGTACAGTTCTCTTCTTTGGACTAGGTATGTTTTGCGTTCGTTTCTGGGTTTTAGTTGCCCTGGGACTCTTTCTCCGGGTTGGGGGGCATTGTTGGCGGGGGCGTTGGTTGCTGCGATCTGTGCCCAGATTGGTTTAGATGCCTCTGCGGTTGTGCTATCAGTGGTCTAGGTCGGGGTGGGGGATTCTGTTTTCTTTTGTTTTTGGGTGTTCTT
>JABYPW010001289.1:0-16392 GCA_016880775.1 Phymatotrichopsis omnivora
ACCTAGGAGAAATGCTACACAGGGGAGAAAAGTACACCCAGCACTGCCAGCACAGATTAGGACAAGCACAGGCAAGCCTCCGGAACATCAGCAGACTGGCCACTGGAGCCAAAGGGCTCAGCGTGCACATGGCCAAAAGACTCGTCAAAGCAGTAATATACCCATCGCTGTACTACGGAGCGGACACCTTCCACCCAAACCTGATCACCGACAAAGCAATCGGCATCCTTGAGAAAGGATCGAGCCAAGCAGCAAAATGGGCCTGCGGAATGTTCAGAACAGCCAACAACAGCAAAGCAATCCTGGAAGCAGGACTGAACACCCCAGAACTGGAAATCCTGAGATACCAGAAGAACTACGGAGCAAGGATCCTCCAAATAGGAAAGGAACACCCAATCTACAAAAGAATCCTACACCTACCAGACAGACCCAACAGAGAACCCCGACCGCCTAGGACACCAGCATGGAGTTGCAAAACCTTCTCGGGAACATGGTCCATGACACGCATGCCACAGATCAACGCAATGCTCTGGACCATAAAAGAAGAACTAGGCGACAAACCCTTCTCAACCAACAAGCTAGCTCCGCCGGTAAGCGCATGGCCTATCAGCACCATTGGAAGACCAGAACTAGCGAAGTTCAAAGAAAAAGAAGAACAGCTTAGAACGTTCCCAAGAGCCTTCGAAGACTGCCACCTAGCAATTTTCACAGACGCATCACAAGTAGGCGACCAAAACCAAGTGGGAATAGGACTGGTCGCATACCTCCAAAACAAAGAGATCCTCAGGTTCAACAAAGGCCAAGGCCCAGGTTTCCAGGTGTTCGACGGAGAACTAGAGGCCATAAAACTCGCTTTCGAAACAACGGTCAACCTCAAAAAGAAGTTCCCGGAGCTCACAAGGGTCACAGTGTTCAGCGATTCCCAAGCAGCCCTACGAGCAGCACAAAACCCTTACCCCTCGGACACCCAGCACATCGCCCAAGACATCTTCAGAGAAAATACCAAAATCGCAGACCTCGGAATAGCCGCCAACATGGACTGGGTTCCCGCGCATCAAGGGATCACAGGAAACGAAGCCGCGGACGAAGAAGCCAAGAAAGCCTCCCTAGCCCCGATCACAAGAACGTCGGGAAAAAAGAAAACAGTAACCAGAGCCACAATCAGACGAAGAATCCGCACGACCTTAAAAACGGCGATGAAAAAGCTCACTGGAAAAGAAGAACCCTACACCGACAAATACGATCATCTCCCGAGGTTCGCAGCGACAAGAGCCTACCAGTTCAGAACCGACCAAGCCTACATCCCAAACTACATGCCGTGGGACAGAGAGCACAACATCTGCGTGTGCGGAGAAACCCAGACAATACGGCACTATCTCCTAGAGTGCGAATCCAAACATAACCCCGCGAAGGATAACCCGAAACGAAGTAACCTCGAAACTATCCTCTACGACGACCCAGACGGCTGGAGGAAGCTTGTCGACAACGGACTCGGAAGACCCCCAAGAAAAAAGGAAGCGCCGGAACCCCCGGAGGTAGCCGTGGACAAGTGAGAGTAGAAAGAGGGGGATTTTTTCTTTTTTCTTTTTTCTTTTTTCCTTTTTCTTTTTTCTTTTTCTTTTTCCTTTTCTTTCTTCTCTTTTGCGGAAACGTAGCGGTAGTAGGGTAGGAGGATCGGATTTTGCCATGACGCTCTTTTTATTTCCTTTTTCTCTAGTTAGTCCATCCTATTAAGTTAGCGAAAAAGACGCCCCGCTGGAGGAAAAGTGTAGTTATAGGGAATAGAGTATATCTGTCTTGTTGTCTAAGAACCTTCTACTCTCACTGTCACCAGGAAAAACAGAATTGCAACACGTCAGAGCGGAACCGAAGGACAGGCTCCCGGTCACGATCCTGGGAGAAACCATCGAACACAAAGACGTAGTACGATACCTCGGAGTCATGTTACACAGAGGAGAAAAGTACACCCCACACTGCCAGCACAGATTAGGACAAGCACAGGCAAGCCTCCGGAACATCAGCAGGCTAGCCACCGGAGCCAAGGGACTCAGCGTGCACATGGCCAAGAAACTCGTCAAAGCAGTAGTATACCCGGCGCTATACTACGGAGTGGACACCTTCCACCCAAACCTGATCACCGACAAAGCAATCGGAATCCTCGAAAAAGGATCAAGCCAAGCAGTAAAGTGGGCCTGCGGAATGTTCAGGACAGCCAACAACAACAAGGCAATCTTGGAAGCAGGACTGAACACCCCGGAAATAGAAATCCTGAGATACCAAAAGAACTACGGAGCAAGGATCCTCCAGATAGGAAAGGAGCACCCGGTCTACAAAAGAATCCCACACCTACCAGACAGACCCAACAAAGAACCCCGACCCCCTAGGACACCGGCATGGAGCTGCAAAACCTTCTCAAGCACATGGTCCATGACGCGAATGCTGCAAATCGACGCAATGCTCTGGACCATAAAAGAAGAACTAGGCGACAAACCCTTCTCGACCAGCAAACTTGCCCCACCCATGAGCGCATGGCCCATCAAGACCACCGGAAGGCCAAAACTAGCAAATTTCAAGGAAAAAGAGGAACAGCTCAAAACGTTCCCGAGGACCTTCGAAGACTGTCACCTCGCAATTTTCACAGACGCTTCCCAAGTAGGAGACCAAAACCAAGTAGGAATAGGATTGGTCGCATACCTCTAGAACAAAGAGATTCTCAAGTTCAACAAAGGCCAAGGCCCCGGCTTCCAAGTGTTCGACGGGGAACTAGAGGCCATAAAGCTCGCCTTCGAAACAACGGTTAACCTCAAAAAGAAGTTCCCAGAGATCACAAGGGTCACAGTGTTCAGCGACTCCCAGGCAGCCCTACGCGCGGCACAGAACCCCTACCCCTCAGACACCTAACACATCGCCCAAGACATCTTCAGAGAAAACGCCAAAATCGCGGACCTAGGAATACCGGCCAACATGGACTGGGTACCAGCACATCAAGGGATCACAGGAAACGAAGCCGCAGACGAAGAAGCCAAGAAAGCCTCCCGAGCCCCGATCACAAGAACGTCCGGAAAAAAGAAAGTAATAACAAGGGCCACGATCCGACACAGAATTCGAACAACACTAAAAACGGAGATGAGAAAGCTCACCGGAAAAGAAGAACCCTACACCGACAAGTACGACCACCTCCCAAGGTTCGCAGCGACAAGAGCCTACCAGTTCAGAACCGACCAAGCCTACATCCCAAACTACATGCCGTGGGACAGGGAACACAACATCTGCGTATGCGGAGAAACCCAGACGATACGGCACTACCTACTCGAATGCGAATCCGAACTCAACCCCGCTAAAGGCAGCTCGGATCGAAGCGACCTCGAAACCATGCTCTACGACAGCCCGGACAGCTGGAAGAAACTCGTCGACAAAGGCCTCGGAAGACCCCCAGGAAAGAAGGAAGCGCTGGAACCCCCAGAGGTAGCCGTAGACAAACGAGAGTAGAAGAGAAAGAGGGGGACGCTTTGTTTTTGCTTTATTTTTCTTTTCTTTTCTTTTTGTTTTTTCCTCTTCTTTTTCTTTGTTAAATTTTTTCGGAAGTAAGTGGCGGAGGGGAGGAGTGGGTCGCTTTTTGCCATGACGCTCTTTTTGTTTCCTTTTTCTCTAGTTAGTCCATCCTATTAAGTTAGCGAAAAAGACGCCCCGCTGGAGGAAAAGTGTACTTAGATAGGGAATAGAGTATATCTGTCTTGTTGTCTTTCCTTCCTTCCTTCTTCAGCAATAGCTACCTTGTCTTCTCTGCGAGTACCTTAGTATGAGCCTTTGAGTTATCTTTGAGCCTTAAAGAATATATTCGTCTTTTCTCGTCTTCAACACTTGAAGTCCACCCTGTTCGTCGTAGGAACGATATCTTCCAGTTGAGCTTTCGTTTAGCCGAGATATCTGAGTTTACTCAGTAGCGTTTGCGAAGCGTGCCTGAGGTATCCTTACCGAGTCATATACGAACCATATAGGGTGATCCGTCACACTATATTCTTTAAAGAAGATGGCTTCTTCCTCTTCCGACGTTCCGATGCCAGATGCATCCTCTCTTGCAATTGTTGTGGGCACACAGCTCACCAACCCTTCAGCCCGCACAGTGCGGACCACACGATCCAAGGCCTCAAATGTCTCTATGCATGAGGAGGCCACGATCACCCTCACCACCGCCTAGTTGACCTATGTCAACAAACATCAAAAGGTCGTTGTCGACAATTATGTCGAAATGATCAAGGCCTTACACCAGGCCCGGCAATTTCTCAGGGAAGAGCCCTTCAAACGGGCCTTGCAAGACACCGAGGAGGAGTTTCAAAAACAGCGCGATGATGTGGCCTCAATCCTCTACGCCACCATACTCTTACATCGCAACATCAACAAGCCCCTCCCCAAGCTGTCCGTGGCTTTTCCCCCTTCAATGACGAGTCTCCTCCTGTCTGCAATTGAACAGATACAGAAGGAGAGGGACTCCTTTGCTCAAAGGGAAACCGACTACACCAACACCCTGAACAAAGCTCATCAGGATGTGGTGCAAGATCTGAACAAGAAGTTGTCGGATCTTAGGCAACAATTGGCAGACCAGGCTCTGCACCTGTTGGCTTCCCCTAACGAGCAAATCGCCACTCTCACGGCGAGCCTAGCCGAAGCCAAGGCTAGGGTAGAAGTCCTGGAGCAAGCAGAGGTTCCGCTCTAGGCTAGGCTTAGCGAGGCAGAACACCTGGTTCTGCGCCTCAAGGCGGAGAACGAAGCTCTCTCCGCTAGGTCTACCCTGAGGAAGGAAGATGTGGTCAAGCTTAGGGAAGACCTAATGAAGGCCATGGATGACGCCAAGCTATGGAAGGACTTGTACTACCAGTACAAGGAGCACTACGGCTCTATTGTATCTCCTCTGGTGTCTAGAAACCTGGATGAGATCATAGACATAGATGATGGAGCCACGCATGTCACTGCTCCTCCTCCCAGGCCCAGAGGCCTTAGAAGGGGTCTGCCTTCCTTTAGGCCACCTTCCCGACCCGTCTCCCCTACTCCTCCTCCGCCCCCTGCACCTCGTTCTGCCTTCGCAGGACCTTCTCGGAGGCACAGGGAAACCTCCTATACTTCCTTCGCACCACCTCCCCGCCCGACCTCTCCTCGTCCCCTCAATGAGAGTGATGTCAGGCAGATTATGCAGGAAGTTCTCAGGCAAACCGCCCCACCGGCTCCTCCCTCCAACCGCAGTACCCCAGCCCCGCCTCTCGTCCTATCTGCCTCGTTTAAGGGTCCTAAGCCAGCGGATCCAGAAAAGTTTTCGGGAAAGGCCGAGGACGTTAGGAAGTTCATCGAGCAATGCGAGAACTACTTTGCCCTCCAGTCACATGCCTTTCCCCACGACTGGATCAAGACCAGGTTTGCGTCCACGTACATGACAGGTACGGTGCGAATCTGGTGGCAAGCCAACTCTCACCGCTGGACCCAGCAGACCACAATCTGGGACGACTTTACCGAGGCCATCAAAACCTACTTCGGGGCCTTTGCCACCAAACCCTAAGCCATCAGGGAGATGATCAATGCTAAGCAAACGAAAGGCATCCTCTCCTACCTCACCCACATGGAGGCTCTCAACCAGGTCGTTCAAGGCGACCAAGAGTCTTTCAAGTTTTGGGTTGAGAGGGGCCTAAAGCAAGATCTCCGCTTGGCAATGGCAGCCCAGACCACCCACGAGACTCCAGCAGCCGAATGGCTAACTCGAGTGGTCCAAGTGGGCCTGGCAATGGAGGATGCCCAGGTGGCCATCCAGGAGTCCCATAAGGGACAAACGACCAAGCAGAGTACGGCCCAGCCCTCCTCCTCCAACAAGCCCAAAAAGACCCAGGACAAGCGTCCCTCGGGGTCCTCTTCCCACGATAAGGGGAAGCTTCCTCAACTCACCGAGGAAGAGAAGGAGTGGGCTAAGAAGAACAAGGCCTGTCTGCGCTGCTTGTCCAAACACCATAGTGTAAAGGACTGTTATTCCACGAGGAAATTCTCCATCTCCGCAGTCAAGATTGCGTCCACCGCGACCAAACGCAAGGCGGATGATGATGGGAACTCCTCATCCTCTAAGCAGCAAAAGACATCTGCGGCAAGAGTGGTCGATCTCCCGGATGACTGGAAGGATGGGGATGACATCCCCATGGTGTAAGTGCCCCTTTCCCCTTGTGGCATCCCACGCCACCTCTCCCATTTTCCTTTGTTCCTTGTTTCCTTTAAGACCCAGTTGGTTTGAAACATTGAATTGTTGCACGAAATTTCCTTTAAGACCATTGTTTGAAATTTCCTTTGTGCTTTCTATACTAAGGAGCTGGTGTTCGCAACCATTGTTGCGTTCTCGGTGGGTGGGCCTGCCAGCATTGAGGCTAATGTAATTCATGATACCCATGAGTGATGTGTTATGACCTAATATTTCACGACTCTTATGATACCCTCATGTATTATTTTCCTTCTTTTCTTAGAGGCGTTGGCTAGAGGTGTTGTTTCCTTTTTCTTTGCAAGTTCTGCCTGAGGAGGACCCGTTCCGGGTCGAAATGCGCTGGCCGTATAGCAGACCACCACTCTTTACTGCATCCCCCTTGTTATCAGTTTCGCCTCACCGCATTTCCAACTCCCACTGTTCGAAACAACCTCCTTGCGGACAAGACGTATAGCGAGCTCCGGCCACGAGTTTCCCGGGAGAGATCAGGGAACGTATTCGCTACCGCCACCATGTCAACCATAGTTTCCTCCAAAGAAGGCCCTGCCCAAGGCAGGTGCATCACGGTTCCAGTCACTTTGCGCTGGAAAACCCACACAGTCGAGGGTCCCCAAGTACACGTGATCACAGCTACAGCCAAATTGGACAACGGGGCCACTAGCGCCTATATCTCAGATCGGCTCCCTGTCCCTAAGAAGAAAAGGTCCCAGGCGGTCAACGTCTTCGCCTACGATGGTTCCTGCCGGCAAGAGTGGTACTACACGCTGAAGCTTCAAATGCAGGTCCTCAACCATCGCGAACTTATAGACTTTGACGTTGGCCCTATGCCTCCAGATGTGGACATATATCTTCCTGTCAAGTGGTTTCAAGATCATGAACCACAGGTCGATTATGACTGGGCTGTTCTCGTAGGATTCCCCTCCTCCAAATGCAAGAACTATCTCGTGACTCCTTCTGTCCAGATGGCCTCGGCATTTGAATTAATGAAGGATGACGACTTCTACGCCAACACCGAAGCTGTCGGTGGCGGACTCCTTGGGTGGGTGGACACCCCAGTCAATGAAAGAGTTGTCCATCGTTGGTGTGCCGCCATGACTAGAGCTCCAGTTGGCAACTTTGCCGAGCTCTTCATGCAGTCTTCCATCTCCTCGACCTCTGAAGGTGATAAGTGGGAACAGATCTATCCTGCTGTCTTCTCCGAACGCCTAGCCTCTTCGCTCCCTCCCCATCGGGAATGGGATTGCAAAATCGATTTGAAGGAAGGAACGACTCCTCCCTGGGGCCCGCTTTACCGTCTGTCTGAGACTGAGCTCTAGGCCCTGCGTGAGTACCTTGATCGTATGATCAAGGAGGGGAAGATAAGGCCCTCCAAGTCTCCCGCAGGCACTCCTATCCTGTTTGTGAAGAAGGCTGATGGTTCCCTCCGCCTTTGTGTCGACTACCGGGGTTTGAATAAGATCGTTATTCAAAACCGCTATCCTCTGCCCCTCATGGGCGAACTCTGAGACTGAATTGGCAATGCTCAGTGGTTCACCAAGCTCGACCTCAAAAACGGCTATAACCTCATCCGCATTGCCGAGGGTGACGAGTGGAAAACATCTTTTCGCACTCGTTACAGCCAGTACGAGTACTTGGTGATGCCATTTGGTCTCTGCAATGCCCCTGCTGTCTTCCAGGAAATGATGAATATGATCTTTCGCGACCTCCTCGATTTGGGTGTCCTCATCTATCAGGACGACATCCTAATCTACACCGCAACCAAGGAAGAACATGACCACCTTGTGCAGGAAGTCCTCAAGCGCCTTGACAAACACAAGCTGGCTCTCAAGCCCGCCAAGTGTGTCTGGGCGGTCCATGAAGTGGAATTCCTTGGGTTCATCATCTCCGACAAGGGTATTAGCATTTCGGAGGATAGGATCCAAGCCGTCCGAGATTGGCCGACTCCCACTACGGTTCGAGACGTCCGTTCGTTTCTTGGGCTCGCCAACTTTTATAGGGTCTTCATCCAAGGGTTTTCGAAGATCGCGACGCCCCTGACAAACCTCACCAAGCAAGACCAGCCCTGGACCTGGGGGCCTCAGCAGCAATCTGCCTTTGAGACCCTTAAGGCCCTCTTCACCTCTGTGCCTATCCTTGTCCACCATGATTCTCAGACCCCCCTTCAAGCCGAAACCGATGCCAGTGACTTTGCCCTTGGGGGCGTGGTGTCGCACCGGTTTCCTGATGGCTCTATTCGCCCATTGGCTTTCCACTCTCGCAAACTTGAACCAGCGGAGTGGAACTACGAGATCTATGACAAGGAAATGCTTGCAGTGTTCGACTGCCTTTACACGCAATGGAGACATTGGTGTGAGGGAACGGCTCATCCAGTGCTGGCGATAACGGACCACAAGAACCTGGAGTACTTTACGACCACTCGGCTCCTCTCCAGGAGACAGGCCCGGTGGATGGAGAAATTGGGCACCATCGATTTCCAGGTAGTGTATTGGCCAGGTAAGTCCAATGACGCGGCTGATGCCTTGAGCAGACGTGGGGACCACGTCCCTACGGAGGGGGCACCGGAGCTCGGTCTTCTCTTCCTCAATAAAGGACAGTATATTGCTGCGATTGAGAAAAGTTACACCTCGCTCAATCCTTCCTTTTACCAAGCTTTGAGGGAAGCTGTTGCCACTGACCCTGAATGCCAAAGCATTCTGAGCTCGCCACAGGAACCCTACAGTGTTCATGACGGCCTTCCAATGTGGAATGGTCTGTAGTATGTACCCCCATCTCTTCGCACTGAGGTTCTCAAGTCCAGGCACGATCACCCCACGGCAGGCCACTTAGGCTGAGATAAGACCTTTGATCTTATCGACAGAGACTTCAACTGGCCACATCGATGGCAGGATATAGCCGAGTATATCTCTGCGTGCGACCAGTGCCAACGGAATAAAGCCCGCCGACACAAGGCCTATGGGCAACTGCTTCCATTGGAGATTCCTTACAGGCCATGGGAATCGATCTCTATGGACTTCGTGACGGACCTCCCTCCTTCTGACGGCTTCACCCAAGTATGGGTGATCGTTGATCGCTTTTCCAAGATGGCGCACTTCATCCCTCTCAGCCCTAATGTCGACTCTAGGCACCTTGCCAATGTTTTTGTCCGAGAGATCTGGAGACATCACGGCCTACCTGCCAACATTGTCTCTGACCGTGACCCCAAGTTCGAGTCCTTTTGGGGTCATGTGATGGATCAGCTAGGGGTTAAGTTGTCAAAGAGCACTGCTACTCACCCCCAAACTGACGGACAAACGGAACGGCTGAACCAGGTCCTGGAAGCCTACCTCCGCGCCTATGTCAACTTTGAGCAATCCAACTGGGTTTTCTTTCTCGCCCTAGCAGAGTTCGCGTACAATAACGCCAAGTCTTCCTCCACTGGGGTGTCCCCTTTCTTCGCCAACTTTGGATATCATCCTTTGCTTGACGCAGTTCAAACCATCTCCGCCTACCAGGGAAGTGAGGCTCTTACAAGAGAATGGACCACCATCAAGCAACGCCTCTTTAACGCTGAGAAGAAGATGGTTGCGTGGTACGACAAGTCTCACCTTCCTTTCCCCGAACTTTGACCTGGAGACCGCGTCCTACTTAAGCGTGACGATATCACCCCCTCCCGACCTTCCCACAAGCTAGACGCAAAGTTTGCAGGCCCCTTCGAGGTAATCAAACCCATCGGGCCTCAGGCCTACAAACTCAAACTTCCCTTCTCTTGGAAGATCCACCCTGTTTTCCATGTATCGAAGCTGGAACCCTACTATGTTTCGAATCGGTTCCCGGTCCATCCTCCTCCTGCCCCTGAGATTGAGGAGGGTGAAAACTACTTCTTCGTTTCAGAAATCGCCAAGTGCCGAAACAACCGGAAAACTAAGCGGGTGGAGTATTTTGTGTTGTGGGAAGGATACCCTCGGGATGAGGGGAGTTGGGAACCCTTGGAGTCACTGCTAGTCAACGGCGAACACATCGACGCTCTTTTGACCTTTCGACAGGCCCATCCAGAGGCAGAACGCCAAGCCACTGAGTCAGAGGAGGCTCCACCACGCAAGCGAAGACGGAGGAATTGAGGTATGCATAGTTGCTCTTTCCTCCGCAGTTGGTTTCCCTTTAATGCAGCGGGGCAACACCATTGTGTCCATTGCATGGTCCTGCGTCCCCTTTAAGCTCCATTGAGTTGGGATGACCTCCCCCTACAGGCTGCAGGAATCTGTCCTTCCGCCTCGGTTGCTCTCAGAGGGAAAGGAGAACTGACATAAAGCTAACTCCTATGCGCATGGGGACCATGCGCCTTAGAAGGGGCGTAGTGTTATGAACACCGGTAGTGGTCAACGTCAAGGTACCTGGACGATGCGCTATGATGGAGGTTACGCCTAGATTGTCAACATGTGAGTATGCCATCTCTACCCTTCACCATTGTGTTAAGCGCTCTGGAGACGATCCTCTGTCACATGACCTTGTGGCGTGACGTGGCATGGTGTGGCTTTGCCGTTAGCCTTGACTAAGCGCGGGAAGTCAGCCCCACGGGCACGTGATCGGCTATCGGCATGACGCGACATTGGCCTAGTTAGCCATGAGGTCATGATCGGGCGATCGGACTCGTATCGCGAGAGACTATCACAAATTGGGAGTGAGGCCCGAGAGTGTGATAGGCGATCATAGTCAAATTGAGTACTAATCGCGTCCTGTCCATTCCGGACTCTTCTACAGGTTTCGGCGATTAGGAATCAGGAGATGGTCTAGACAGGTCTTGCTTCTTTGTGTTTCTATTTCCTTTGTCATCTCTTTGTCAGCTCGGGTGAAGGATGGGATATATAAGCGCGCGGCAGTTTCTGTCTTGTTGTCTTTCCTTCCTTCCTTCTTCAGCAATAGCTACCTTGTCTTCTCTGCGAGTACCTTAGTACGAGCCTTTGAGTTATCTTCGAGCCTTAAAGAATATATTCGTCTTTTCTCGTCTTCAATACTTGAAGTCCACCCTGTTCGTCGTAGGAACGATATCTTCCAGTTGAGCTTTTGTTTAGCCAAGATATCTGAGTTTACTCAGTAGCGTTTGCGAAGCGTGCCTGAGGTATCCTTACCGAGTCATATACGAACCATATAGGGTGATCCGTCACAATTGCTTTAAGTAGGGGTCACTATGCTTGCTTAGTATTCCAGAATATTGAGGTAAGTGAATGGTGAATAATAGGGTAAGTTTAGAGGAAATTTAATTAGCTATTTATCCAATTCAAAGTACATTGTACATACTATAATATGAAATATTTAGATAATAAGCTACTATGGATATAAAGGTTTATTTGCTCTATTCTTTTATTTTAAATATGTTGAGTGATAATTTATGATTTATTTTACAGTTAAGGACTTACTACAGAGAAAAAAAAAGAAAAGAAAAGAAAAGAAAGATATATATGCTTAATATGCTACCTGTCTAGACTACCAGGCTACATAGAAAAGAAATATTCTTAATATACTATACACCTGGACTAGGCTACTATACCTTACATCATTTGCGATTATAGTAATACATGTACTGAAATATAGGTAGGAACTTCATCTCTCAACATAATCACTAGACTTCCTTCTAATTAAGAATGACTAATAATAATACACTGTAGGAGTTTTTCTACCACCTTATATATAATATCATGTAATTAAAAAGCTAAGGGATAAAGTAGTTAAATATATACTCTATTCCCTTTTATTATATATATACATGAATTAGATCCTACTTTTTTAAAAAATCTAGTATAGATATTAAGCTTTATCATTTACTCTAAGTACTATAAATACTATATAAAGGTTACCTGATAGTGCTTAGTAGATAAATGTATATCTTGATACTCCTACACTTGTAACTACATCCTTAAAATAAAGAAACCTAATTCAGACATACTGTAATAGAGCTATTTAGTCAAAATAAAGATTAATATCCTAAGGGTAGTGAGATATTAGACTAGAAATAGTAATTAGTTAGCTAATATATAGAATACTAAGTATCTGCCTACATACTACCTTCATTGTCAATATTCTAAGTAAGTATAGGATTTTGATTTACTATTAGTCAATATTATATGGACAGGGTGTGTACACTTAATTAAGATCAAAGATATAGTTATATATATAGGAGTGTCAGGATGTACCTTCATCTACTAAGCACTATCAGGGTAACCTTCATATAGATATTATGTTCATCAGTTGTATTTGCTTATATAGACTCAACCAGTAATTAGGGAAATTTGTATAGTGAGGGAAAACTCACTTATGCTATAAAACCTATGACCAACTAGGTAATCGTAGTATTAAGGAGTAGCATAAGTAGGATTTGAACCTACAATATTGTACATTACCATATAACGATACTAGGACAACCATAGCAATAGACTATCTTTGCCCCTTCTAAGCAATATAGGATTTTGATTTCCTATTAGTTACTATTATATAGATAGGGCATATACACTCAATTAAGAGCAAAGACATAGTCATATACATAGGAGTATCAGGCTATACCTTTATCTGCTAAGCACTATTAGGGTAACCTTCATATAGCTATTGTATTTATCGGTTGCATTCACTTACATTGACTTAACCAGTAATTATAGGACCATGTACAGTATAGGAAAACTCACTTATACTACAAAACCTATGACTAACTAGGAAATCATGGTATTAAGGAGTAGTGTAAGTAGGATTAGAATATATGATATTTATAAGTAAGTATAGGACTTTGACTTCCTATTAGTCACTATTCTATAGATAGGGCGTGTACACTCAATTAAGAGCAAAGACATAGTTGTATATATAATAGCATTAGGATGTACTTTCATCTACTAACCACTGTTAGGGTAACCTTCATACAGCTTTATAAGTTAGTTTTCTATCAGTCACTATTGTATAGACAGGGCATATAGACTCAATTAAGAGCAAAGACATAATCACATACATAGGAGTATCAGGACATACCTTCATATACTTTCTAAGTAAGTATAGGATTTTGATTTCTTATCAGTCACTTTTATATAGATACTGCATGTACACTCAATTAAGAGCAAAGACATAATCATATACATATGAGCATGAGGATGTACCTTTATCTGCTAAGTACTATTAGGGTAACCTTTATACAGCTATCATATTCATCAGTCACATTCGCTTATATGGACTTAACTAGTAATTAAGGAACCATATACAGTCAGGGAAAACTTGCTTACACTATAAAACCTACAACCATCTAGGAAATTGTAGTATTAAGAAGTGGTGCAAATGAGATTTGAACCTACAACATTGTACATTACTGTACAATAATATCAGGATAGCTATACTAGTAGACCCTCCTCACCCCCTCTTAAGTAAGTATAATCATAACCCCTCACTACATTATTTTACTATAGTCTACCCTAGTTTTCAGTATTTTGAAGAAATAGTAAACCTTAGCTTGATATTCTAAGAAGCTATAGAGTCCTTAAGAATACCTTGATATTCTCATCTTATTACATATACAGATACAGACCGAGGGTCTGATAGAGGTGATAGATATTTAATTTGTAGATATATTTTTATGTCTAACTATGGTGCTATAATCAGACTTTTAAAGAAGTAGAATTCAGTAATGATGTCATTAGCTGAAGCTAAGTATTTACCTGCTTTTGATGCATATGATGAATATATTTAGCTACACTATCTTCTATCAGGAATTGAAAATAGATCATTTATATCTTTTGTTATAAACCCTATAGTAGAATATTATGATTTACTGTAAGAGAAAAGAAAAAAAAAAAGCAATAGGATTTTCTAACCATGCTGCTACAGAAGCCTCCAATGTTGCACAACATCATACAATATTCATTTACATGTAAGGAGTAATAAAAACAGCTAAAAACCCTTATTTCCCTACTCAGACTTAGTATTTCAATCGTAAGTCACTTTTTTTTTTTTTCGCACAGTGGTTCAGAAAGAACTTGATTATAAATCTCTACCCCATGACAAGAATCAGGGTCATGCCATAGGAATAGGTCTAGTAGTATGTTGATATTTCTGCTAGTAGTTACCTGTGTATTAGAAGTCATAAACTGTATGAAGGTTACCCTGACAGAGCTTAGCAGATGAAGGTACGTCCTGACGCTCCTATGTATGCGACTATGTCTTTGCTCTTAATTGAGTGTACACGCCCTGTCCATACAATAGTGACCGATAGGAAATCAAAATCCTATTAGAAGTCATAAGTAGTGCTCTTTTTCACTTACTTTGGATTTTTTTTCCCCTTGAATTTTTTAGCTAAGGAACTTTTTTAACGAGACCTTTGCGGATTCCATTTAGATTTCAGTGTTTATGTTGGTCCTTATTTTTTTTTTTTTTTTTTTTTGCTTTCGCTCGGTTTTTCATTTTTCGTTTGCTACGATTCGGTGGAAGTGGGAGGGTTGGATACAGTCCATCCAAATGATAGGTTGTGACGGGATATGGTTTGTTTTGGGTTAGTCATGTTGGCAGGCTTATGTGGCTTAGTCAGTAAAGCGTGCTGAGGCATAGCATGTCATGGCGTACGTCATCAGCAGCATATGTACCGTTAATTGAATCCGTATTATCCGTTTCTACTTTTCCGGGCAACACACCAATCCGTCAACAAGCAGCCCTCGGCCACACGCACCCGGACTTAAACCCGGGACCTAGAGCATGACCCTCTACGTTGGCAGCAGTTGCATTAAAACTGCCGGTAGTTTGCAGAATTTTGGGAAAGTTCCAGATAGTTGGAACCGTGCCCGTTTATTTTCCTTTCAGGTTCGTCGTTTCTCCAACAGGACTACAGTTGCTCACATATATTCTTTTACCACACTGCAAGTACGGAAAGCATGTTATCCCTCGCGTCGCCTAGTTATACACAAGGTAATCGTGCATCTTGCATAACTCGACAAGACAATTGGTGTACAAAAAAACACATTTTCGACAGCCCGGATTTTCCCTCTACGTTCTTATCACACAGCCGCTACAACCGGATATTTGCATGGTGTGGTAAGGGAGACAAAACAACGGTTCATCCGAACTTCCGAATTGCCTGCAAACCTTTTCCACGAGGATTATCTTTGTATACAAGCCCGTTCGCTGCTTCATTTTAGGTCTGTTCTTACAACAATGTATTCCATTTTGTTGGTTATCTCTTCACTTTTCAATTGCTCCTGGTCAATCTTCGCTATTCGTTTAAGACACCACCCCGCACTACACTTGTCCCTATAATGGGACCAGGTCACTCCTCCACCTTCTTTGTTTGCTCCCGCCCCAAAAGGTTTCTATGTCGCAGACCGAACATTATATTCTGCAACCATATCAGCTGCTTCTTCTTCGGCTTCCTTCGGAACTTGAGTGCGGTAAACCCTCTCGAGGTGTACCGCACCCGCTTCCCTAGCCTTCGTCTTCCTCAATTCTTCCCTACCGTTATGGCCATACGGGACTTGAGCTTCGCGATGTGCATGTCATCTTCCGGGTTTTCGTCCCAGGTGGTATTAGTGGGTCCATCTGATTTCATGTTCTGGTTGTTCGAGGCTTAGCGCTGGACGTTTATCCGGGAGCAAACCGATTTGTCACGCCTCCATTCATCTAGTCTTGTTGGTTCTGGCGAACAAACCATTCCGCCACCTTTTTCTGCCTGTCTATATCAATTTTAGCCATTGCCTTGGCGATTTCGGACTGTGGGGAACCGAGCCGTACGCGTTGATAACATTCGACACCGTGAAGTTTCGTTTTACGTGGTACCAATGGCAGTTGAAATTTGGATACATTTGACACTCGCAGACCACCTTATTTTCGAAAGGTGTTTGCAGATTATCCAAACTTACCAGGAGATTTTCCCGTTATGGTTGCAAGTTTCTTATACCACTAATTCTATAGAACTTGGGCTGTTTCTTCGCTACTGATCCGATGTAGGTTCCGTGAACATTCACGAAGGGCGTGGGTCTTCTATCAGGCACATAGTATTCAAATAAGCCAACAGAAGCCGCTTAACTTGAGTTATTGGTACGTTTTACTATTGAATGGGAAGCACGCTACCATGGCGTGGTGGAGATTAAATGGGATCAGACAGAATTTCTATACTACCTGATGCCGTCTCTGCCAATAGCGGTTTCACTGGAGTATAAGAATGCTAACTC
>JABYPW010001290.1:0-16390 GCA_016880775.1 Phymatotrichopsis omnivora
GGCTTGGAAATCTTAGGGAAAGATTGCGCTGGATAGTGGAGAATGTGAGAGATGACCACCTGAGAGAAGAAGTATTCCTAGCTGTCACAGGAGTTCCAGCTTAAAGAGGGGGATACTGTAATGAACCATGGTCATGTACTTTCCTATTTGTTATATTCTCCTTATGTTAGTGATGTTCTTTGGAATTCCGCGTTACGAATCATGAATTGTCACTCGGTCATGTATGGTCACTCATGTTTAGCTGTCTGCCTTGCGAAGGTCATGAGAACAGTGTTTAGATTGAATGACGTATGGGAAAGGGTCATGTGGACAAAACAGGTTTTACAGAGACTGCTCTAGAAGGGAGGCAGTGCTCTTGGCGACTGGTATAAAAGAGAAGGAAATCTCGTGGTCCTGTATTTCTTTCTCTTTCTTCTTCACGCAGTATCTTAAGTATACACCTCAGGAATAAAGAGTTATTCCCACAAACCTTCAGCACTTCGTTGCCTTGCTCAATGCGCATCTCTTGAGTCCTCTACAAAGTTGTGTATCTTCTTCTATCCTGATTTACCCAAAACCCCCGATACAGACTGAGCTTCAGTTGTATCGCTGAAGGAGTTGTCCTTGACAATGATCCTGGAACCACTTAATATGAAGATATATGTCCATATCTAGAGGCATAGGGCCAATGTCAAAGTCAATGAGTTCATGATGGTTGAGGACCTACATTTGTAGCTTAGGAGTATAATACTACTCCTGCCTGCAGGAACCATCATAGGTGAAGATGTTGACTGCCTGGGACTATTTCTTCTTAGGGACAGCGAGCCAATCTAAAATGTAAGTACCGGTGGCTCCATAATCTAACTTGGCTATAGCTGTGATCATGTATACTTGGGGATCCTTAATCATGTACATTTTCCAGTGAAGAGACACTGGAACCATAATACACCTACCTTGGGCAGGGCCTTCTTTGGACAAAACAATGGTTAACATGATGGCAGTAGTGAATACGTTCCCTGATCTTTCCTAGGAAACTTATAGCTAGAGCTCGCTATACATCTTATCTGCAAGGAGGTTTATTTAAGAAGCAGGAGTTGAAAAAGCAGTGGCAGGAAAATAACAAGGTGCAAACAACAGTAAAGATTGGTGGTCTGCTATATGGCCAGTGTATTTCAACCTGGTATAGGTCCTCCTCAGGTAGAACTTACAAAGAAAAAAAACACAACCTATAATTAACACCTCTAAGAAAAGAAGGAAAATAATACATGAGGGTATTATAATAGTCATAATGGACATTAGGTCATAACACATTACTTATAGGTATCATGAATGACATTAGCCTTAATGCTGGTAGGCCTACCCACTGAGAATGGAACAATAGTTTCAAATACCAGCTCCTTAGTAGAAGAAAGCATAAAGGAAATTTGAATTGATATACTTAAAGGAAATTTTGTGCACAAGAAAAACCAATGCTTCAAACCAACTAGGTCTTAAAGGAAATAAAGGAAAAAAGAACACAAGGAAAGGTAGTGTGGCATACCACAAGGGAGGGTAACTTACACCATGGTGATATCGTCCCTATCCTTTGAGTTATCTAGGAGGTTGACCACTCAGGAGGCTACAGATATCTTCTATTGCTTGGAGGAGGAGGAGTTACCATTATCCTCTACTTTCCTCTTGGTAGATAAGGTAATCTTGACAGCAGAGATTGAGAACTTCCTCATAGAATAACAGTCCTTAACACTATAGTGCTTGGACAGGCAACAAAGACAGGCTCTATTCTTCTTAGCCTACTCCTTCTCCTCCTCAGTGAGCTGAGGAAGCTTCCCCTTGTCCTGAAAAGTGGAACTGGAGGGATGCTTGTTGTAGGTCTTCTTTAGCTTGGAAGGAGTAGATGGGGCAGAGGTCTCCTTGGTCAAATGTCCCTTCTGGGACTCCTAGATGGCCACACAGGTATCCTCCTTTGCTAGGCCTACTAGGACTATATGTGACAACCACTCTATAGCTGGAGTATTGTGCTAGGCCTGGGCAGATATCGCTAGGTAGAGATCTTCCTTGTGGCCCCTCTCTACCTAAAACCTGAAGGCCTCTAGTTTATACTAGGTGACCTGGTTGAGGGCCTCCATATGTGTGAGGTAAGAGAGGATCCCCTTGGTCTATTTAGCATTAATGATCTCTTATTAACTGGGGTTTGGTGGTAAAGGCTCTGAAATAGGTCTTCACTGCCTCAGTGAAGTTATCCTAAATTGTGGTTAGCTGGGTCCACTGCTGAGCATCAGCTCACCACTAGACTACCACCATACCTATTATATATGTCAAGGTAAACCTGGTCTTGATCTAATCATAGGGGAAAGCATGGGCATACAGCATGAAGTAATTCTCGCACTGCTCAATGAACTTTCTGATCTCCTCAGCTTTCCCTGAGAACTTTTCTGGATCTATAGGCTTCCGACCATTCAAGGAGGCATTAACCACAGAAGAAGGAGTAGGAGTTGAGCGGTTACTAGGAGGTGCCAGTAGGGCAGTTTGCCGAAGGGCTTCCTGCATAATGTGTACAATATTACTCTTCCTAAAGCGACGAGGAGAGGTTATGGGGGGAGTAGGTGCAAAGGAAGCAAAGGATGTAGGGCCCCTTACCCTGGAAGGTCCTGTGGTGGTAGAAAAGGAAGTGCCCACAGGAGGAGGAGTATGGGAGATGGGACAGGAGGGCATATTGAAGGACAGGAGGTGCCATCTTAGGTATAGTGGAGAAGCGGAGGTTTAGGTAATCTGATCCTCCAGATCAATGACCACTCTTTGCACCCTTAAGACTGGCAGGGAGATGATAGACCCATAGGTGTTCTTATATTGGTAGTACAACTCCTTCCATATCTTAGCATCATCATTGGATTACATGAGGTCCTCATGGAGCTTGGCCATATATTCCTTCCTTAGAGTAAACTGGGAGGAGAGATATTCATTCTCTACCTTTAGCTTCAGAACCTGCTATTCTGCCTCCATAAGTCTAGCTTAGAGTGATACCTCAGTCTGCTCCAGGACTTCCACCCTAGCCTTGGCCTGCTACAAGGATGCCATCAGGGTGGTAATTTGTTCATTAGGGGAGACCAACATGTGTAGTACCTGGTCTACCAACTGTTGAAATAGCTCCGCAATCTGCTTGTTGAGCCCCTCAACTACCTGCTGCTATACCCTATTAAGGGTGTTCATGTAGGCAGTCTCCCTTTCAGCAAATATTAACCTCTCCTTCTGGATTTGCTGAATTGAAGAAAGGAGCAGATTGGTCATTGATAGGGGGAAGACCATGGATATCTTGGTGAGGGGTTTGTTGATGTTGCAGTGGAGAATGATCATGGTGTAAACTATCAAGGCTACATCATCTCTTTTGTTCTGGAACTCCCCCTTGGTATTCTAGACAGCCTGTCTAAAGGGCTCTTCCTGCAAGAATTGCCTTACTTGGTAGAGGGCTTGTATAGTGGTATTAAAGTTATCAATTACCACCTTCTGGTGTTTGTTAGCATAGGCCAACTCCATTAGTTTGAGGTCAATGGTTGCCTCCTCATATATAGAGACATTGGAGGTGGAGGATCTGGTGGTCTGAAATGTTTGGGCTGAAGGGTTGGTGAGCTATGTGCCCACAATAAGAGCGAGAGAGGATGCATCAGGCATTGGGACATTAGAAGAGGAAGCCAGCTTCAATAAAGAATATAGTCTAATGGATCACCCTATATAGTATGTAATGTCTGGGTAAAGATACCTCAGGCACACTTCGCAAACATTAATGAGTGAACTCAGATATCTTAGCTAAACGAAAGCTCAACTAAAAGGGTATCTTTCCTATAAGTACAAGGTGAAGAGAGACAAGAACGAATATATTCTTTAAGGCTCGAAGATAACTCAAAGGCTTTTAAAGTAGTGATCGTAGAGAAGACAAGGTAGCTATATGCTAAAGAAGAAAGGAAAGAAGAGACAAGGACTTAGAAGAGATGCATGCTTGAATACAACTTCCTGCACCTGAGCTAATAAAGAGATGACAAATAAAATAGAAATATAGAGAACCATTCCATGTTCTAGACCATCCCTTGATTCCTAATCGCTGAAACCTATAGAAGAGTCTTGAAAGGACAGGACCTAATTAGTACTTGATTTGACTATAATCACCTACTACAATCTCAGGCCTCACTCCTGATTTGTGATAGTCTCTCACAATATGAGTCCAATTACCTGATCATGACCTCATAGCTGACTACGCCAATGTTGCATCATGCTGATAGCTGATCACATGGTCACTATAGGGCTGACTTCCTATACCTAGTCAGGGCTAACAGCAAAGCCCCACTATGCTTTACCATGCCACAAGGTCATGTGATAAAGGATCATCTCCAGAGTGCTTTACACAATAGTGAAGGGTAGAGACAGCATACTCACATGTTGATATTCTAAGCGTAACCTCTATCATAGCACATCATCCAAGGTACCAATAACAGGACCACTACCAGTGTTCATAACAGGGGGGGTGAGTAGTTTTGTAGTTGCTTCTTACTCAGGAAGCTTCGGGCTAGCTAACCACTAATTTAGCTAAAGTGGTGTGTGAATTTCTCTTATAACTCACACTCTAGGCAGCTTGCACACTGCTCCTATATGCTGTGAGATATGTGATATGAGATACTTTGATGAATAGTTTGGGAGGTATCATGAGAATCATCTACATGATACAGGATACAGTAGTGAATAGGGCGAGTTGCACTATGGGAACCCTCAACCTATCTGCCATGACTGCTGTTCACTCCTACTAAGTATTATAGCTATACTGGGTCCTTATCTCATTTTGGGAGGTGTTCTACGTAATCAACAGATATAGCAGTACAATCCTATACTGAATTATAGCAGAGGTTTATTGGGTACACAGCCGATGTTATACTTGGTAAAGGCTATAGCCTTCTCATCAGCTTAGGCAGCACTGACAATAGTTTCTACTCATTGTCTTATGGGGGAGGAGAAAAGAGTGAGAGGCTTAAGAAGAAAGAAAGAGGATATACTTCTCCATTAGTTCACTATTGTATAGGTAGGGTATGTACACAATCTTAATTGCAAAGACATAGCCACATACATAGGGGTAATCTTACTAAGTACCATCAGGGTAACCCTTCATATGGCTATTGAGGTCATTGGTCACATTTACTTACAATGATTGAACCAGTAATTAGGCAACCTTACATAGGTATGGAAAACTCAATTATACTACAAAACTTATGACTAACTAGAAATTCATAGTATGGAATGAGGTGAGTGGGATTTGAACCTACGACATTGCACTTTTCCATACAACGACAGTAGGACAGGTATACTACTAGACCATCCTCACCTCTAAGAAGAAAGAAAGGGATATCAATTTCCCAATTTCAACTACCTAAGGCACTATAGCAGGGTATTTACATATAACTAAGTACAGAGATGTACCTATAGCCTGAGAAGAAAGAAAGAGATATTCAATTCTCAATCAACTACCTTAGGCACTATAGTGGGATGCTTACATACAAATAAGTACAGATACTAACTGTAGCCCTCCTCCCTTCAAACCTAAAGAAATCCTCTGGTGACTCATACTAAAAAAGAAAATGCAGTCAACTTTGTATAAAAGCTGACTAGGGAAAAACAATTACCAGGTGAACCTTAGAGCAATGAAAGTAAAACCCCATATATAAACTACATGATAGAGTGGAAATAAAAAAAAAGGGTGAAAGAGTAATGGACTAAACTCATCCACACTTTACTGAAGTGAAGAGAAACAAGTTCCATTATAGCAAAAAATAAAAACAAGGCAGTAAGAGGAAACTAAACTCCTCCTATAGTGGTAGACTTATCCTTCCTGCTACACTTGGTGAGCTTAGCCTAGATCATTGTCATACAGATAGGATCATTCACTTTGTAGAGGCTAGCATGGTTTGCATATTAGAGAACTATATTCTTGTAAGAAGAAAGAAAGATGATATAAATTTCCCTATACTATAGTTTTACATATAACCCATCCTCCAGTGGGGCATTTACACTTAACTAAAAGTAGAGATATAACTAAAGGACAGAAGATGACAGAGGAACTTAACTTCCCTAAGCACCTTTGATGTACATAGAACTAGGACATTATACTCAACTAAGAGCATATGAAATAGGTTCTATAGCTTCTATTTTATGTTCCCCCTACTGTAAAGGACAACTCCTTCAGCGATACAACTGATGCTCAGTCTGTATCGGGGTTTTTCAGTAAATCAGCATAGAAGAAGATACAAAACTCTGTAGAGGGGTCAAGAGATGCACATTAAGTGAGGCAACAATGTGCTGAAGGTTTGTGGGAATAACTCTTTATTCCTAAGGTGTATACTTAAGATACTGCGTGAAGAAGAAAGAAAGGAAATACAGGACCGTGAGATTTCCTTCTCTTTTATACCAATTGCCAAGAGCACTGCCTCCCTTCTAGAGCAGTCTCTACAAAACCTGTTTTGTCCACATGACCCTTTCCCATACGTCACTTAATCTAAACACTGTTCTTATGACCTCCGCAAGGCAGACAGCTAAACATGAGTGACTGTACATGACCAAGTGATAATTCATGATTCATAACGCAGAATTCCAAAGAACATCACTAATAATAGGAGACACAAGGAGAATATAACAAGTAGGAAAGTACATGGCCACAGTTCATTACAGTATCCCCCTCTTCAAGCTGGAACTCCTGTGACAGCTAGGGATACCTGTTCCACTAGGTGGTCATCTCTCACATTCTCCACTATCCAGAGCAATCTTTCCCTAAGGTTTCTGAGCTGGATATGTAGAGGCATCGGTGGGCAATACTGGCATACTGCTGAATCGCATTCAGCTAGCTCTGGTGGTACCTCAGGTAGGTGTTCCTCCTTGATCTTCAAGAGCTGGGGATCGATAGGAACTGCTGGCATTGGTGGGGGGGTGTATCCGCTAGGGCTGGCAGATACCTTTGATATTGGCGCATACTGCCAATAGGGTTTCTCTGGGTCCACCTTGATCACTGGTGAACTAAGGGGCGATATGGGGGAAATAGGTGGCAAAACCTGTTCCTCCCATCGCTGGAACTGCTGGTTCAAGGTGAACTGCAGTTGTGGAGTGTAAAGTGGCGGCTCTAGGGGTTAGGGTTTTTCTTTCGGCGAGACCAGTGCCCAACTCTGGTTGGCGATGGTTTTAAGACCCAATGCTGTAGGGTTGTCGAGGGGTTCCTCCTTCACTGTGCTGTCTTTAGGGGAGGTGCAAACTTGTCCATACTGGTTGAAAACAGGTATGACTATAGTGGGAGATGGGGAGATTTGTGTCATTTCCTCATCTCCATCATAACTTGGGTTTGTTGGGGAAGCGGTAGTGGAACTCATCGATGAGCTCCTAGGAGTGTTCAAGGTGCTAGGAAGGCTCCCATGTAGGCTTGGAGTAGCCGACCCATTTGACAAGGTAGCGAAGAGCGCCACCTCGAAGGCGTTTAGAGTCGAGAACACTCTCAACTTCATACTCCCGATCTCCTTCAATGACAATCAGAGGAGGTGGAGGATTTCGATGGCCTAGGACTGGTTCATGTTTGCTTGTTGGCTCTAGTAGAGAGATGTGGAAGACTGGATGGATCTTCATAGAGCGAGGAAGCTTGAGTTTATATGCTCGAGTTCTGACTCTTGCTATAACTTTGAATGGACCAAGTAGTTTGTGATCAAGTTTCTTGGATGGCCTCTGAGTGCATAGGTTTCTGGCATTCAACCAAACCTTTTCGCCAACTCCTATCACAGGTGCCGGTTTTCTTGACTGATCTGCCGCTTCCTTCTGGCTTGCTTGTGTATAAGCGATTTCTGCCCTGCATAAGTCATGCGCTTCCTATAGTCTGGTAGCAAGATGCTTGACACTTTCAAGGGTGTTTGACCTTCGCCTAAGGTCTATGGCTATCGCAAAGTGTGGGTAGTATCCATAGTTTGCGTAGAATGGACTAACTTTCATAGTTGCCGAAAGTTGATTATTGTAGCTGAACACTGCAAGGGGAAGCAGGGATGCCCAATGATCCTGCTGATAATGGCAATAAATCTGCAGATATTGTTCTAGAACTGAGTTTGTTCTTTCTGTCTGACCATCTGTCTGGGGGTGGTATGCCATGCTGAGATTGCTTTTGACTTTCAGAACCTTGCATAGCGACTTCCAGAACTCCGAAACAAATTGGGTGCTACGGTCAGAGTTGATATCCTTTGGCAATCCATGATACTTCTATATGTAACGTAGGTATAGGGTTACTACATCTTCACTTGTTGCTTTTTCCGTTGTAGGGATGTAGTGTGCCATTTTGGTCAGGCGGTCCACTACTACAAGGATTGCATCATATTCCTTGCTTGTTGGCAATCCCACTATAAAGTCCATGGATATTGAATTCCAGGGCTTCTCAGGGATTTCCAAGGGTTTCAAAGTGCCGAAAGGTGCATATCTGACAGGTTTCGCTCTCATGCATGCTTCGCAATGGCTGATATATCGGCTGATGTACTTTCGCAATCCTAGCCAAAAATAGTTCCTCGTGACCAACTCATAAGTTTTGGCTCTTCCTGGATGTCCGGCAGCTATATGATCATGGTTCTGTCGGAGTACTTCTAGTTTTAGGTCTGGATCGTCAGGGATACTGACTATGTTATTGTACAATAACAATCATTCCTTGATGGCATAATCTGACAGTTCTGCATATTTCGAAGACTTTTCCCCTTTCTGCAGGGCCTGCAGGATAGGCTTTGTGGCAGGGTCCTTGTCATAAGACCTTTTGACTTTCTCTTCGAAATCTTGATTTCTCTCCACTTCCACTATCGCTGAGAGAACATGCAGCTCTGGACTTGCCTGCAATGCAGGGTCCAAATGGCGGGGTTGGATGATCATCTGTTCCTGATAAGCGAGACGTTCATCCCCCTCCTTCGGAAGATCTCCGGATATTCTGGTTAAAGAATCAGGTTTTCCTCCCTATTTCCCTGGTCTGTAACATATCTGAAAGTTGAACCTTGATAGGAATTCGGACCATCTTACATGTTGGCGATTCAACATTCTTTTGGTCATGAAGTATTCCAAGTTCTTGTGATCTGTTATCACCTGAACTGGGAATTTTGAATATGCAATATGTTGTTCCCACTCAGAAAATGTGAGAATAACTGCTAACAGTTCCTTATCATATACAGGATAGTTGCACTGTACGGGGTTGAACTTCTTGGAGAAGTATGCCCTTAGGTGCAAAACTTGTTTTCCATCCTCATGCTAGAATTTTTGGGAAAGGATGCCCACTACCACATGATCCGATGCATCCATTTCCACAATAACCAGTTTTTCTGGGTCGAAGTGTCTCAGAGTTGACGCTGATGGGAACGCTTCTTTGAGACTTATAAAAGCAGCGCTTGCTTCCTTTGTCCATTCGAACTTTTAGTCCTTTTTTAATAACTTTGTTATCGGCGATACTACTCTTAAGTATCCTTTGATGAATCTCCAGTAGAAGTTTGCAAATCCTAGGAATATCTGAGTGTCCTTGACTGACTTTGGTATTTCCTATCCAAGTACTGCTTCTACCTTCTTACTGTCTATGGTGATGCCTTCTGGGGAGACGATATATCTGAGAAATTCTATTTTTTTGACATGGAATTCGCATTTCTCAGGTTTGCAATAAACCTTGTTTTCCCATAGCTTTCTCAAGACCATTTGCAAATGACTGATGTGTTCTTCCAGGGTTTTCGAAAAGATCAATATGTCATCTAGATAGACAACACAGAAAACATCCAAATGATCTTTTAGAATGTCGTTGATGAATGCTTGGAACGTTGCTGGTGCATTTGTGAGTCCAAAAGGCATAACCTTTTACTCATAATAACCATACCTGGTGTGGAATGCAGTCTTCCATTCCTCACCTTCTGCAATTCTGATTGAATTGTACGCCTGTCTCAGATCTAACTTGGTATAGATCTTTGCTGCTTTCAACCGTTCCAATGTTTCCTGGATTAATGGCAATGGATAGCGATTTTGTAAAGGACAACTCCTTCAGCGATACAACTGATACTCAGTCTGTATCGGGGGTTTTGGGTAAATCAGGATAGAAGAAGATACACAACTCTCTAGAGGACTCAAGAGATGCGCATTGAGCGAGGCAACGATGTGCTGAAGGTTTGTGGGAATAACTCTTTATTCAGAAGGTGTATACTTAAGATACTGCATGAAGAAGAAAGAGAAAGAAATACAGGACCGCGAGATTTCCTTCTCTTTTATACCAATCGCCAAGAGCACTGCCTCCCTTCTAGAGCAGTCTCTGTAAAACCTGTTTTGTCCACATGACCCTTTTCCATACGTCATTCGATCTAAACACTGTTCTCATGACCTTCGCAAGGCAGACAGCTAAACATGAGTAACCATACATGACCGTGTGATAATTCATGATTCATAATGTGGAATTCCAAAGAACATCACTAACAATAGGAAACATAAGGAGAATACAAGAAGTAGGAAAGTACATGACCATGGTTCATTACAGATTTTTGATCGTGACTTTGTTGAGTCTGCGATAATCCACACATAGGCGGAGTAATCCATCCTTCTTTTTCATAAATAATATTGGTGCGCCAGCTGGAGACTGTGATTCCTGGATGAATCCTTTCGCTAAGTTCTCTTTCAGGTACTTTCTTAGCTCTTGCAGCTGTACCTTTAATAGTCCATAGTTAGGTAACCATGGCGGTTCACCTCCTTTGACCAGTGGAATCCTGTGATCGATTTTTCGTTGTGGTGGTAAGGCGTCCGCTTTCTCTTTGTCAAAGAGGTGCAAATATTCGTGGTACTCTTCTGGTACCAATTCTTCTGGCGGTACTGTATCTGATGTCTTCCCTTCCTTGATAGGTTCTGTAACGCTAATGGCATACAGCTTACTGTCTTTCTTTATTGCTATTTTTTCGAAGAATACCACTCCAATGGTGGTAATGTCGATTCCACTCCTCCCTTCCTCTTCCAAGAAGGTGAGCTGATTTCTCTTGAAATCTAATTGCACTTGATGGTGCTGTAGCCACTGTAATCCTAACAGGATAGGACAGTCTACTAATTTCATGATATAGAACAACACTTGTTCTTTTCTTGGTCCAACCTGGATCTCCGCTTTAGTGACCTTGGTGATTTTTCCGCTGCTCGCTTGTCTTCCATCGACAACTGTCAAGGTTCTTGGGGCCTGTAACTTTGATATAGCAAAATCATTTTGTCGGGCAAATGTTTCGTCCATAAATGCGAAACCGGTTGCCCCTGTATCCAATAGGGCATAACACTCCACAGTGTTATTCAATGTTGCTTGGACTATCAAATGTTCTCCTTCTGAAAACATTTCTGATTTTTCTGTTCTGGCGGCTTTCTGGGTAAGGCTTTTCCCTTGGGTTTTCCTCAGAGCTAGACCACCATCTAGTTCTGACACTTGGAGTTTCCTGACTGGATTGTGATGGTTGCCACTTTCGCGCTAGTGGTCTTTGATTCTTTGCTGGTTTCCTTCTTAGGACAGTTCTTGGTGTAATGTCCCTCTTTGCTGCAATTGAAACACAAGCCTTTCTTTTTGCGGCGATCCCTCTCTTCTTGAGTGATCTTTTCTTTTTCCTGGTGTTGTCACTTCTGGCGGTAGATGCCGAATTTTTTCTGTTTCTTGAAGCCTTGCTTCTGCTGTTCTTCTCAGGGCTTGCTGGCAGGTTTCTCTTCCTTTTTCGGGATTGACTCAAGTTGACTCTCTAACTAGATACACAGTTGTGTGAATTCTGAGTATGTCTTAGGGAGGTTCGACTGGTGGGCCAGGGCTTCATAGATCTTTCCTTTTAGTCCTTTCTTGAATAGGAGTATCCTCATCCTGTCGTCTTCAGGTAGGTTGGCATTGAATGCAAGACTGTCAAAGTCTGCACAGTACTTAGACACATTCCCTTTCTGTCTGAGGTTTTCCAGTTGCTGGTAAGCTGTATTATCCTTATCTGGATCGTTGTACACCTTTCTTAAAGCTTCTTCAAATGCTGACCATGTTTCCTCAGGTACTTTTTCATTTTTAGAGTTTTTCATCCTTCTGGCAATGAACCATTTTTGCACTGGCCCTTTCAAAAATGATGCTGCCCACTTGATCTTGTGGCCCTCATCCTCGAATCTGTCCTCATTGACCTTGAAGGTGTCCATACACCTTATGATGAATAGGTCTAACTGGGCACGATCCTTCCCATCGAATACTTCAGGGTCCTGGAGCTTTGCTAGCTTAGGCATTTGTCATGCTTGTTGCTCCTCTTCCAGTTTTTATTGTAAGGTGTCAACCGCTAACTGGAGTGTGACCCGCTCTTGCCTCAGGTTCTCAAGTTGCTCACTTTCTGGTACTCGCTCCTTCTTAAGGTTTTCGATTTATTGTTGATCCGCAACTTGTTGCTGTTTCAGGTCCTCAACTTCTTGCTCTTGATCAACACTGGAGTTGTAACGTTCCCTGATCCAGTTTCTGATCCTTTGGTATTGTGCGATGGCCTGGTTTTTATTAAGGTTGTAGATATCTCGCCAGAACTGTAGTTCTTCTAGGCCCAGGATAGGATATGCTTCCTCTATATCCTCAGGTGGGTCTGGAAGCTTTTCCTTGGTAGACATTGACTAATGCCTGTGACTCTTTGCTGCTAGGAACTCGTCTATGCTTGGATCTAGGACGCTGAGTAGGGGGACTCTGAGTTTGTCGAGCTGGACTGGGATGACAGGGTGGTTTTGATGTAGCACAACAAAATCATCTTTGTACAGATAGAGAACAATCTTATCTTCACTCTCCTGGTGTACCAGTTGTGTCTGGGAGAATAGTGACTTCAACTGCAATGTTGTCAAGCTTAGATTTCCTAAGATGTTCCAGGAATTTGAGGGCAGCGTCCTCCAATTCCTCATCTAGCAGAAAACTTGCAGTTACGGTGTCTGTGTCTGACCACAGGCACAAGTATAGTGCTGGTGCTTGTCCTGGGTCTGGGGTGACTTTTACCACTTGCGGTATCTGGTACTCAGTGGTTGAAATAGACTCTGTCGTTCCAATGGTTGTCGCAGCGATAGTCTTTACAGAAGAATCCGTAGATTTGCCCATCATAGTTTCTAATGCAGAAACCTTTTTTCCACTGTGGCCTAGTTGCCTTCTCGAGTTCTTGTTGCTCCCTAGTTTTGCAGCGCCAGTGGTGGTCGACAGGGTTGACTTTGCAACGGCAGATACTGCACCAAACTTTCTGAGCCTTTGCCAGTCTCTCAGAAAATACCTTTGGTGTTGCTAGTTTCTGTGCTGGCCTAGCCTGGACCTCTGGACCAAAATGGACTCTGCGATTCCTCTTTTGGGGGGTGGGACTTGCAGGTCTTTGGGTTCTTCTGGAGGAAACAGGTTCTTGTCTCATAGCAGCCTGGTAATTTCCTCGATAGTGAACTGGGGTTCCTCTCCTCGGAAGTTCCAGTTGACTGGGGATGACATCCAATGTCACCTGAATTCTCATGTATCTTCTTCGATGGTGATTTCTGAAAGACGCAGTATAGTGTAAAGGATAACTCCTTCAGCGATACAACTGATTCTCAGTCTGTATCGGGGTTTTTTGGTAAATCAGGATAGAAGAAGATACACAACTCTGTAGAGGGGTCAAGAAATGCGCATTGAGCGAGGCAACAATGTGCTGAAGGTTTGTGGGAATAACGCTTTATTCCTAAGGTGTATACTTAAGATACTGCGTGAAGAAGAAAGAAAGGAAATACAGGACCGTGAGATTTCCTTCTATTTTATACCGATCACCAAGAGCACTGCCTCCCTTCTAGAGCAGTCTCTACAAAACCTGTTTTCTCCACATTACCCTTTCCCATACATCACTTAATCTAAACACTGTTCTTATGACCTCCGCAAGGCAGACAGCTAAACATGAGTGACCGTACATGACCGCGTGATAATTCATGATTTATAACGCGGAATTCCAAAGAACATCACTAACAATAGGAGACCCAAGGAGAATACAACAAGTAGGAAAGTACATGACCACAGTTCATTACACCTACCTTTTAGGTCTAACTGTGGTTCCCTGAGCATACACAGCGGTATACAGGTAGATATGTGAACAGGCTAAGGAGTCCATGGACTAGCTTAAGCTGACCTTAGGTTAAACTACTAATTAGATTTCTCAGGACTACCAGGGTCTTCTTATACCTAAATCATGTTACTGCATTAATTAGCCTTCGTAAGAGCTTTAAAAATGTCTTAGTATACTCCTTAGGAACCAGTTTTAGGGGTTCCTACCACCGTTACACTCACTAGCTTCACCACCCCACTACTACTCAGCTATTTACTATAGGGCAATGGGAAATAGATACCAATAATGAGTTAACTATGCCCTTACTTCCTCACCTAGAGAAGATGACAGAGGATATGGAAATATAGAGGATATGAAGATGATAGAGGATATATACTTCTCCCTTAGTTCACTATCTTATAGGCAGGGTGTGTACACAAACTTAATTGCAAATATATAGACACATATATATAGGAGCAATCTTGCTAAGTGCTGAAAAAGAAGATGACAGAGGATATGCTTCTCCCATAGTTCACTATTATATAGGTAGGGCATATACACAAACTTAATTACAAAGACATAGCCATATACATATGAGCAATCTTGCTAAGTGCTATCAGGGTAACCCTTCCTACAGCCATTGAGGTCTTCTATCACATTTGCTTACAAGGACTGAACCAGTAATTAGGCAACCTTGTATGTTTAGGGAAAACTTGCTTAAGCTACAAAACCTATAGCCAACTAAAAAATTCATGGTATAGAAAAAGGTGAGCAGGATTTGAACCTATGATATTGTGTATTACTATACAAGGACACCAGGAAAGCTATACCACTAGACCATCCTCCTATAGAAGATAACAGAGAGGATATGCTTCTCACTCAGTCCACTATTATATGGGTAGGGCATATACACAAACTCAATTGCAAAGACATAGCCAGATACATAGGAGCAATCTTGCTAAGTGCTATTAGGTAGAATATAACAGAGGATATGCTTCTCCCTTGGTTTACTATTATACAGGTAGGTCATGTACAAAAACTTAATTTTAATGATATAGCCACATACATATGAGCGATCTCGCTAAGTGCTTTCAGGTTAACCCTTCATATAGCTAGAAGATGATAGAGGATATGCTTCTCCCTCAGTTCACTATTGTATAGGCAGGGCATGTACATAAACTTAATTGGTAAGATATATCTACATACATAGGAGCAATCTTGCTAATGTAATGAACCGTGGTCATGTACTTTCCTACTTGTTGTATTCTCCTATTGTTAGTGATGTTCTTTGGAATTCCGCGTTAAGAGTCATGAATTATCACTCGGTCATGTATAGTCACTCGTGTTTAGCTGTCTGCCTTGCGGAGGTCATGAGAACAGTGTTTAGGTTGAGTGACGTATGGAAAAGGGTCATGTGGACAAAACAGGTTTTATAGAGACTGCTCTAGAAGGGAGGCAGTGCTCTTGGCAATTGGTATAAAAGAGAAGGAAATCTCTCGGTCCTGTATTTCCTTTCTCTTTCTTCTTTACACAGTATCTTAAGTATACACCTTCTGAATAAAGAGTTATTCCCACAAACCTTCAGCACATTGTTGCCTCGCTCAATGCACATCTCTTGAGTCCTCTAAAGAGTTGTATATCTTCTTCTATCCTGATTTACCCAAAACCCCAATACAGACTGAGCAATCAGTTGTATCGCTGAAGGAGTTGTCCTTTACACTATACTGCATCTTTTTAGAAATCACCATCGAAGCAGATACATGAGAGTTCAGGTGACATTGGATGTCATCCCCAGTCAACTGGAACTTCCGAGGAGAGGAACCCCAGTTCACTATCGAGGAAATTACCAGGCTGCTATGAGACAAGAACCTGCTTCCTCCAGAAGAACCCAAAGACCTGCATATTCCACCCCCCAGAAGAGGAATCGCAGAGTCCATTTCAATCCAGAGGTCCAGGCTAGGCCAGTACAGAGACCAGCATCACCAAAGGTATTTTCTGAGAGACCGGCAAAGGCTCAGAAAGTTTGGTGCAGTATCTGCCGTTGCAAAGTCAACTCCATCGACCACCACCTATGCTGCAAAACTAGGGAACAACAGGTTATTGAGGGGTATGTTTTAATTATGATTGTTTTTATGATGTTTTTGTGTGGAAGAGAGGGCAGTCTATTATAGGGAAAGGATGAAGGGCACATATCTCCGGGGGCAGGATATACGCTAGACATGCAAAAGAGGTACGATGTTACAACAGTACCATAACCGGAAGGTTGTATGTACTTAATAAGGGAAATAAGATGAAAGCCCATTTTCAAAAATCATAAATAATCACTCGGTTTTTCCACAAGAATATTT